>CAUYLG010060128.1:0-41067 GCA_963573385.1 Cacajao melanocephalus | reverse complement strand
AAATAAAGAGGCTGGGTGCAACGGCTCACTTTGGGAGGCTGAGGCGGGCAAAACACCTGAAGTCAGGAGTTTGAGACCAGCCTGGCCAACATGGTGAAACCCCGTCTCTACTAAAAATACAAAAATTATCCAGGTGTGGTGGCAGGTGCCTGTAATCCCAGCTACTCAGGAGACTGAGGCAGGAGAATCACTTGAACCCAGGAGGCGGAGGTTGCAGTGAGCCAAGATCACGCCATTACACTCCAGCCTGAGACAGAACAAGACTCTGTCTCAAAGAAAAAGGAAAAAGAAAGAAAGAAAAAATTGAGAGAAAAAGCATAGGTACAATGTTAACAGTCAAAAATACAGATTACATAAACATTTATTTATTGAAGGCAATGAACAATGCTCTTCTCAAATGCGCTATCCCTAGTAACATGTACAAAACAAGGAACTGCTTAATCAAGACATTTCTTTAAGGATGTAATATTCTAGAAACATACCTTTTGAAGCATAGCAGTAGTCTCTTCTATGAAATAATAGCATATTTTCTGGGCTATGTCCAAACTTGTCTTCTCATTCGTATCTGAAATTACTTCCCCAACAAGTACTTTTCTCCAGCATGTACTAGAAGCAAAATGTTCCATGACACAATTTCAGCAGGCTCTCGAAAAACTGACTTTTACATTTCAATGCAACAAATAAACTCCTTCTATTTCTCTGGAAGCATAAATACAACTCATTCCATAAGCAGATTCCTCAATTCTCAGAACCATGTACTCTGACTGATTCTAAAATCAGAATTCCAAAATGGTTAAAACTTAGAAATGAAACACTCACTACATGGGCAAATTACATCATGAAAAAGCAACTCCAATGTATGACATTCCTTTTTCCTCCCTGGCTATCTGAATGCAAGCCAAAAACAAACAAAAAAATCCTCCAAAGCTATATCTAGACTGGTGCTACAGCTCAAGACCAGCACATGTGAAACTTACAATTTTTCAGCTTCCAGACTTAACAACTTAAGGGCTGTGAGTAACCTCCAAGATGGTCCATCCCATCCGAATGTCAAATTTCTGAAGTAGAAAAACAAATAATGACAAATCTGTCATTTCAGTATTTCATGACCTCACGGCAACTGGCTGAAGAGCCAAACACCTTTTTAAAGGGGTTGCTAAATGTCATGTAACCTGCAATCTTGGTCAAAGGACAAGAGAAAATCAGTCTGCAAATACTTAAGAAGAAAGCTTAAGTAACAGAAAATTCTCTCCATTTTTTTTGAAGAGTAAACAGCTCCTTTCCAATAATTTTAGTAAGAAGGCTGAACATGGATGAGGGGCCTCAGGCAGGGCACACGCGCAGGAGTTCCCAGTGAGAGAAACGCTGAAGAACTGGAAGTACTCTGGGCATCACACAGATGGCAGCCGCCACCACCAGGCTGCTCTCACACCATGGCTGGGTCTTTTAAAACTTAATTTCATTCAGAAAAGAAAATCCAAAAGGGAGCGCCTTGAACCCTGTTTAACCCACTTGGCATGGAATCACCCAGCTACCCACCCATCCCCCCAAGAGCCTGCATCATGTTGCTAAGTGCCTGGGCTCTCCTGAGGGCCAGCGTGGCCTTCCCACATGACCGCAGCACAGACAGACTCACCCTCAGCCACCCATCAACACATCCAAGTTCTCTTTTGGTACCGTAATTTAATATTTCCAGCTTGTACCTTATGTCCCTAAATAAGTTTCTTTCAAGTGTCTTACACTCCTCATGTCCTCTACAACATCAAGCACAGTTTTACTACACATAGTTAAGTGCTCAATACCTACTAATCAGCTGATACAGGGTCAGGAGGTGTCTCACCCTATGGAAACCTTAACCCCAGGTTTTCCACAAAAATTTCCTAAAGGAATAATTTTGAGAGGGAAAGAGAAACACTTACTCTATATAGCCATGATCCTTTAAGATGGAAATCTTTTTGTCCATCTGTTTATCTGTTGATGGAAGATATTTAACAAGTATTTCTAAATTAAAAAAAAAGAAGACTGAGAATTAGGGCGTAAATTTGGCCAAAGTATGTCTCCCTTCCCTTCACTTCAATTCACTTCCTTTCCCCTTAGCAATCCAGACATGCATCAACAGTTCTACCTAATTCACAATCCAGACATGCATAAACAGTCCACCTAATTCACACAAAAGAAGTCTACTCTTCAAGTCCAATTCAGTCGCATCAGTACTGAGTCCCTGAAAAGCTGTAAGAATTCCGAGGCTGGAGGACTAAGCACACACAACCTCAGCTCGTGCTCCCGCTAAGTAAATCCACCAAAAACAATCAGGTCATATGACATCAGCATGACTGTTGGAAAATTACAACCAACAAAAGCAGAGGTCCTGCAAAACATGAGGAAACGTTTACAATATCGAGCTTTTTCAAAACCAGAATTCACAGCAGTCTGGACATTAGTGACTGCAACTACAAAAAGCTTAAGTAAATATGCACAAATTAACTAAGCTATTTGGAGAAACAGGGAAATGAGGGATTTTTCTATCTTATTTTTAAAAATGTAAAAATAACTAAAGTATAATTTTTGCTCAAATTAATGTATTCAACAAATGTATACTCCATGGACATCAATATTAAATTTATCAGGATTTCGAAAACATGAGGCCAAACTCAAAGCTGGTTTTCTAGCAGCAAGACCCCGTTTTTGTTTTTCTATTTTTTGTTTTAAGAAATCACATTATTATTCTGCCTATGAGATGGAGTGGTATCAGCTTGACCAAGTTTCTATTTCCAATCAAACCTATATTAAAAATGCTTCAAATTATGGCCGGGCGCGGTGGCTAACGCCTGTAATCCAAACACTTTGGAGGCCAAGGCAGGCGGATCACCTGAGGTCGTGAGTTCAAGACCAGCCTGACCAACATGGTGAAACACCATCTTTTAAAAAAAAATTTTTAAATAAAAAAATGCTTCAAATTATATATATAGTAAATCCCTTACCATTTTTTCATGGCCTAGAAAACTGCTTCTAGTCAGAAAGGGGAAAAAAAATCAGTCTTCTATGCACTTTTTTAACATTATATTTGGAATTTTCACACCATAAGTTTAATGGTTAACTTACTATTTTAAAATAATAAAACCGGGCCAACCACTGTGGCTTGTGCCTGTAATACCAACATTTTGGGAGGCCAAAGCAGGAGGATTTCTTGAGCCCAGGAGTTTAAGAACAGCTTGGGCAACATAACAACATATTGTCTCTATCATATGAAAAAACAAAAATTAAAAATAATAATAATAAAACCAGGCTAGGTGCAGTGGCTCACTCATATAATCCTAGCACTCTGGGAGACTAAGGCAGGTAGATCACTTGAGGCCAGGAGTTCAAGACTAGCCTGGCCAACATGGCGAAACCCCATCTCTACTAAAAATTCAAAAATTAGCTTGGCGTGGTGGTGTGTGCCTGTAATCCCCCAGCTACTCAGGAGGCTAAGGCACAAGAATCGCCTGAACCTGGGAGGCAGAGGTTGCAATGAGCCAAGATCATGCCACTGCACTCCAGCCTGACACTCTGACTCAAAAATAATAAAACCAATGATGGTGATTAGTTAAGAGATCACAAAAGAACATATATGAAATCAAATCTCATCACGGCATCAACCTCCAGAAACAAGGACTATGTAATAAAGTTACCTCTGCGATTAGCACAGTGTCTTACACACTGTAGGTACTTAATAAATATTTTTTATTCATTGCTCCCTAATCCTATTCTGTCTTTAGTGACAGTGACAATGTTTCAGTACAAACATTTCCATCCTTTAATATTGTATTTCGTTCCTTAGCAGCTTTCCTTTTCTTCCATTCTATCTTCTGACCCAATGCAATGAAAACTTCTCAATTCTTCTTATCCTAAATATCAATCAAAGCTTTGTTGTTTTTACTTCAACACTGAAACTACAGTCAGTAAGGATGAGGCTAGGCCTACCTAGAGGAAAATTAGTGATGTCTATGTCAGTCTTAAGGTTTTGATATTTTTATGAAAACGGAAAATAAACACATCTCCAAATAGGGGGAAAAATATATAGTGTTAATGTCAAAAACAAAGTTGATTCCAACCTCTTGAGACATAAACGCAAGCATGAGGATTATGTACAGAAACAAATCCATATTCCAGGAACAGCCGATGATTATCGTGAGGACCGTAACAGATGAACACCTCTTCATGTTTTCTCCAGCGTGAAGTCGTTCTAATTTCGTAACAGTGAGTTTCTTCATTAAATGCTGCTTTTACCTACAGAAAAAAATTGTTAAAGGTTTTTCTAAAGTAAGGTTTGAAACTACAAAGCAGATTAAGTTATTGTATAATATTAATGTGAGCCAGGTGCAGTTTTCAAACACTCATCAATAAATGTAACTCCGCCTAGGGAAGATACCACTTCATTTCACCCACCCTGACTTCACCCCACTGGTAAGGGAGGGAGTCCCGCCCGAGGATGGCCACACCCGACGCCCAACACAGCACAGATGAGATGGCCAGCAGTTTACTGGCCACATCCACTCAGTCCCAGGGAAAGAGGACATGGTGGTGCCAATAAACGTGATCTGTGAAAAGCTAGAGAGTAAATAGGTTCGGCTTTGCCAGCCCTATGTAGTCTCTGTCGAAGTTGCAGTATTTTTACATCCTTTAAAACTGTAAAAACCACTCTTGGCTCTGGGCTCTCGGGCCACTTGTCCACAGGCTGTAGTCTGTGGTGTGCTCTTATTACAGCAGACTATCAAATCATTGGTTTGGCACATAAATGCACAAAAGCCCCATTAAAAATAAAGTCACTGCGCTGGGTACTACAGAGTCCCCATGTCTAGCATCCTATTGCTCTACACACCCCTCATATTATTTCATCAACATCAACACAGAAACACTCATCTAATCCCAGCCTCCTCTGCTCTGATTGTTAGAGACACTTCTTTCTACAAAAGCAACAAGCAGACAGGCCCAGGGCTTGTTCCTGGGCTAAGAAAGCAGAGCAGGAACCTCCCTAAGCTCTGCTCTCACGTGGAGAGCACGTGAGCTGGCACCTGGGCTCACAAGGCCATCGCTGCTCTTCTCACAGTGGAATGTCACGTGAAGGCGACAGCCAGGACACGGATCCCAGACATGTCCCTCCACAGCACACCCCAAATGGGTTACGGGTGAGCTGACTGATGGACTCTCCTCTGCTCTCCAAGCCAGGCCTCTACCCCCGCATGCCCTGCAAATACACATATTTCCTAAAAGAGCCACCCGGGAAAAAGGCGGGGGAGGAAGGGATCGGTGACCAACTCCCAAATCTGGTTTCTTTCATCATTTCCCAGAACCCTTTCCCCACAAATACCCATCCATTCAATAAACATTTACTCAACACCTGCTATGTGCCAGGCCCTGCCATGAGCACTGGGGTAACAAAGAGGAACAAGACAAAGACCCCCTTCTCAAAGATTTCAGAGCTCAGTGGGAAAAAGAACAACTCAGTCAGTGATCAAATCAAAGATAAATGCTGTGACAGCTATGCCACCAAGTTTAAAAGGGATGGGTCAGGAAAGCAATCTGGGCTTCAGTCTCAGTCTGGAAGGAGGGAGGAGGGAAAAGGAAGAAGGAATTTCCCACAGGATGCTGGGAAAGACCAGACCGGGGCGCAGCCCGAGGTTTTGGAGGCCTGAAGAGCAGAGTGGAGACATGGACAGAGGAAGGCACCGCAGGAGGGACAGTGGGGTCTGGAAGAACAACTGGAGCACTCCTGATGGTAGGCCAACCCAACCCTGTCACCTGAAGCTGCCGCCGCCTCTTCCTGTGGTGTCACCCATCATCTGCAGTGACAGGTTCTAGGCAGTGGAAGCCTTCCTATCCAAATAGAACAGCTGCTCCCTTGTCAGCTTCTCACCTGGACATGTGGGCTATGATTCAGCAGGTCCAGGTACGGAGCAAGTGCGCAGGTGTCCGGCTCTGCAGAAAGGCATTCCCGCTGCCTGGGCCTCAGGTACACGGCTCTGGTGTTAACAGTGCACCAAGCCCACAGCAGGGCACTGTAGCTAAAGATGCTGTCAACAGCCTCCGCAAACAGAGGCTGCAGAGAAGCGAAAAAGTCTCTGGAGGAAGCAAAGAACTCCTGCACATGGGCTCTCTGCTCTTCAGCCTTTGCTTTTAAAGATTTGGGAAGAAGGTTCACCACTTCCGGCTCCAAACAAACAGGGCAGGTATAGGCCTTGGGTAAAATCTCCAGGTAAGGCTTCCAAAGAGATCGGTCCCCAGCATGCTTTTCTGAAACTAAAAAGGTGCACAGAGCCAGCAGAGGAGATGGAGGAGGCTTCCACCTTTGAAAATTAAAAGCCAGTTTAAAGGAGTTACTTTGATTCAAAATACAAAATAAGCTAAGCAGTTGGTTTTGCTGCCAAAGGGAATGTGTTCAAACTGTCAACACGCTCAGTTTACTTAACAGACTCAAGAGTTCCTTCCTTCCTTAAGGCTCTTCCTCTCTGGGGGAGCACAGCCCCAATGCTAGCTCTCTGAAAGAGCCATATTTACCCGTCAGAAAAACTGACTCACTAAGCCAAGTTCCAGGTTTGTTTGCAAGAAGTTCCCCTTTGCAAAAACACCTCTTTGCTTCCAACTTGGTTCTCCAGTTGTAAAGCTTCTGACCTAAGTCCATTGGTCTTACCTGAATAAAGATATAAAATGATGGAAAGAACTGAGACCTGCACCTCTGTACACAGAGCTAATTTAAATTATTTAGAATTAAATAGTATTTAAAATTCAGTCCCTCAGTGAGATAAGCCATGTTTTAAGTGTGCAAGAGCCATTCGGAGCTAGTGGCTACCATACTGGGCAATGGAGAAAAAACAACTCTGTCACTGCTGAAAGTTCTATTGGACAGCACTAACCTAGACTAAACCTGATATGCTCATATATACTCGCTTCAGTTCTAAAGCTTTTATTCCTAAGTTTACCTGCTCTATTACAAGTTATATATCACAGTATTTTTGTTTTGCATAATTGCCAATAAAAAGATCTCATGTTGCCTAAATGTATTTAGAAAACATTTGCATCAATCCTTCAATGTCCAGATTCCTATACTGCCATACATTCCACTCAAAATTTCAGAATGATTCAGAAAGTGTTAATAATGACAGCATCCTTGCCTGACACAGGCCTAAAGACCTATTCACCTTCTTCCAAAAACATGCCAGGGAGAAAAGAACTTACGTAAGGGTTAAGAAACAGTAGAGGCCAGGCACAGCGGCTCTTCGCCTATATCTCAGCACTTTGTGAGGCCAAGGTGGGCAGATCACTTGGGGCCGGGAGTTTGAGACCAGCCTGGTCAACAGGGTGAAACCCTGTCTCTACTAAAAATGCAAAAATTAGGTTTGGTGGAGCATGCCTATAATCATACCTACTCAGGAGGCCGAGGCATGAGAATTACTTGAACAAGGGAGGTGGAGGTTGCAGGGAGCCAAGATCACGCCACTGCACTCCAGTCTGGGTGACAGGGTAAGACCCTGTCTCAAAAAAAAAAAAAAAAAAAAAAGACAGAAAAAGAAAGAAACGGTATCCTCTTTCAACCCTCATAATTTAGAAATCCCTCCCACTGAGGGTCTCTCTCACTCTGTCCTCAAAGATGCCCCAAACAAAGGCCCAGCAGAACCAGAAGACAACTCCCACGTCAGCCTCCTCCCTTCTGTACCTAAATAAAACTAATTCTTTCATCATGTCAACAGCTCCTCAGAGTTAAAGAAAAACTGAAGTACAATAAGGGTAGAAATAAAAGAGAGTAGCTTACATTTGCCAAGAGCTACTACGATGGAAGAAAATAGGCTACTGAGAGCCGAGGCACTCAGCTGTGACTTACATATATTATCCCATTTAATCTTTATTTCTTAGTAAGTGATGGATCGGGATTCATAACCACACCCCAGGAAGCCTATTGGTTTACATGTGAATTAAAATTCACATGTAAATGTGAATTAAAATATGGTTTACAGTGAATTAAGAAGAAACTTTCTAGAACAGCGTAAACTTTTCAGATCATTTCAGGTATTTATCAGCTCCACAAGGGACTGGGTCCTAATGAATTCCATCTCAAATGACATATTTGCCAGTGACAGACTTTAAGGAGAAGCACTCACAGCAGGTAAACATGCATGTGGTCACTTACTTAGTAATGTACGCCCCTAAGTAGCTTCGAATCACCGTGTCCGTGGTGAGCAGGCAACTCTCTGGCAATGAAATAATCATCTGTCCCTCCTGGCCAAAAGGAAAGTAAAGTTGAGAACGCCTATGCTTTGGGAAGGACCCATGAGTATGAGTCTTATCAAGTCTTTGATCCCACATCACCTACCAAGAACCCACTCTAACTCAACCAAAAGCCACCAATGAGCCCACCAATAGAGTCGCTTCCAACTCTGAAAGTCAGCAGACGCACGCGAGACTGCTCCAATGCCAGGTCCCACAACCCCAACAAACATTAAAGGTTCATTATGTGACTGACGCCCACAAGCAGTCAACCCCTCACCAGACAGAATGGTGGAAACACTTTAACAATTCAAATTATACTGTTTCTTCACTTTCTTATGCCAGGAAATAGTGCTACAAACAGGAAACAGACAGAAACTACCCCCAAAATATTGTATCCGGTGAAATCCAAGTGGCCAGGCGATGATCCACTCTCTACACAACCCACGCCTATCTGCCTGCCCAACACAATAAGGATCGAATTCTACCACTTGCAAAAGTATCATTTTCAGTGTCTCCTGCGATAGAACCATAGAAAGAACAATTAGATGTAAAGTAATAGAAAACAGTTTAAATAAAACACAGCACTAAGAAGCTAGACATAAGATTCTCCTTTCATTTTAACTGGCATCTAAGTTGGTTAAAAATCTCAGCCAAGGCCCAGGCACAGTGTCTCATGCCTGTAATCCCAGTACCTTGGGAGGCCAAGGCGGGCGGATCATCTGACGTCAGGAGTTCAAGACCAGCCTGGCCAACGTGGTGAAACCCTGTCTCTACTAAAACTACAAAAATTAGCTGGATGTGGCAGTGGGCGCCTATAATCCCAGCTACTCGGGAGGCTGAGGCAGGAGAATCGCTTGAACCCAGGGGGTGGAGGTTGCAGTGAGCCGAGATCGCGCCACTGCACTCCAGCCTGGGCAACAGAGTAACGCTCAGTCTCAAAACAAAAAAATGTCAGTCAAAAAATCTTCTGGGATCAATTTCTGGTTTCCTCATCTGTAAAGCAAGATTAAGCTGGATGGTCACTATGGTTATGTCCCATTCCAACATCCTATGATCTTCTGGTTTGAAAATACTCAGGTAAATCTCTTTATCATCAAAATGCATACTGCACACTTCACTGCACATTTCACTATATGTAAAATATGTCTCAATTTTCAAAAAGTTTTGACAAAACAACCACATTTGAATGTACATGTGAAACAATTGTTTCATGATCTAAAAAACTACCTACAGTTACTGCTACATGACATTTCTCATCCCCAAATTCTGCTACAGAATAAAGTCAATTACACCTTCCTCCAAAAATAAAAATATTACACAATATGAATGTACTTAATACTACTGAACTTCAAAATGGTTAAGATGGCAAGTTTTATGTTACATATGTTTTACCACAATTAAAATGTTTAAATGATGAAAATATTAACACAGCATAACAGAATTACAACATTAAAAGATACCATTCTTTATATATTGGACTTCTTGTGTTTGTGATTTTCACCTGTTTAGGAAACATAACACGAATTCCCTTGCTGACTGTGCTTGCATTTTAAAAAAATTATACTTTAATATTTTAAAAACTTACATTTTTAACACAACATTTTCAACAATTAAAATTATTTTGGGGCCAGGCACAGTAGCTCATGCTTGTAATCCCAAGGTGAGCAGATCACATGAGGTCAGGAGTTCAAAACCAGCCTAACCAAGGCAGTGACACCCTGTCTCTACTAAAAATACAAAAAAATTAGCTGGGCGTGGTGGTGCATGTCTGTAATCTCAGCTACTCAGCAGGCTCAGGCAAGAGAATCACTTGAACCCGGGAGACGGAAGTTGCAGGGAGCCGAGATCACGCCACTGCATTCCAGCCTGGGCAACACAGCAAGACACTATGCCTCAAAAAAAAAAAAAAAATTACTTTTTATCTACTAAAAAAAAAAAAAAAAGACACCATTCCTTAGGCTAAACATATGTACACATCTGAGTGAATGTTTTAATTAAAGAATTAAAAAGATAATTCTTAAATAAAAAAAGAAATTAATTTCTAGCTTTACATAAAATTGTGCATTACAGATCCTTTAAAATAGCATTGGAAGAATGAAAAGAAACCATGGAGATCCTCATTTACTTCCTCCTTTTGTAGGTGAGGAAACGGAAGCCGAGAGGATGAAGGGTCTCACGCTAGGGCCCCGAGGCAGCTGAAGGCAGGCAGCTGAAGGCAACTGGGGCCCAAGCCTGAGGCCTCGCCCTCCCCAACTCTGGCTTCTACCTGCTGCACCATAGCTGCCTCACAGACAGCAGCAGCTCCCTTAGCACACAGAAAACGTGATCTGACATGTAACGTGTTGTGGCAGAGATTGCCAGCTGCCTATCCCAGCATGCCTTCTCTCCCTCTCCTCACCAACAGAATCCTACTTAGAAGGCACACAGCTGGGGAACGGCCAGCACGTCTCTCCTCCCTTGCAGCTGGCTAGGGCTGTGTACCTGATCGATATCCAAGGACGTAGGGAAGGGAGTTTCCTTAAAGGGAGGAAGCTTGCCCTTCCTCACCCCCTTGCTCTCTCTGCTGCTCAAGTTCCAAGACCCACACCCCGACCTGCGGGTGCAGTTCCCTTAAGGATGTGAGAGAGCTGGAAGGAGCTGGGGCCTTTGCTGGCCAGAGGACTGACCCACCAGCCCGGGTCAGCCTACCCCAAGCTTGTTTCTCTGGGTGAGAACAAAATAAATTTCCATGCTGCTTACGTACCTCAGCTTTGGGCTTGTCTTTTATTGCAATAAACTTAATTCTAGTTGATAGAACCATATTCAAACATATCTATTAGGTAAGTAAGAAATGACTGTATGTCAGAAATATTTTTAATCCACTTTGTTTGAACCACAAAAACAAAGCAGCAAAATCTACACTGGGTTTCAAGGATAAAAGAAAAGTTCTCACCTGCAGGGATGTTTGGCTCATCAGCCCTCTTCCTGTACCTAGGAAAGCAAAGACAGAAAAACGAATAAATCCCACTACCCCTTCAAGGTCCTAGAGATACCATTACGAAAAAAAAATGTGAACCTCAAAATTACACAAGGCTGAAGCTGGATGTCTCTCAGCCTTTGATTCCCAGGGAAAACAGGAAGTCAGAAAGCTATTCCAAAAAATGCCCTGACCTCCAGTGAGGTATAATCCTTGAAGGGCAAAGTCAGCTTCAGAGGTGAGACCTAAAGACCACCATGGACTTTATACAGATCTATTGCTGGGCCTCTTGCAGGAAGCTTTAAGCTGAACTTTCTCCCTGGGGTTTACCAGCTAATGAGGGGCTACTCCCAGTGCCCAGCCAACCTCTGAAGCTAGAGCCCCAGGCTCTTATCCCCATTGCCAGACTAAGCTCTCCGGAGTAAAGACCTTGAGACCCCTCTGACTGACCAGCTAGCCACTAAACCCCACTCAAGTCCCCACAAAGACTGCAGACATCCTCCCCTCTCTGATCAGGTAACCCATGAGATGGGCTCTGCATGACCTGTTGAGCTCAGCTGGGTAGGTCAGATCCAGCTGTTCCCTGTGAGCCAAGGTTCTGGCTGAAGCAGAGTCACCATAGTAACCTCAGCAGCTGGATTAATTCCCCACCAACTTCCAGAAGTTTCTCCCTCCATGCCTAAGCTTCTGTTCCTGAAACAGGCAGATGAACATTGAAAGAATGCTCAGATGACAGCTTTCTGACAGACATAGGGATTATATGACCATGTGAGGCCTAGAGTAGTCATGTCTCCAATTCATCATTCTTCACCTTTCCTCTCTTAGCTGGGAGGGAAAATAATTCAGCCAAGTCAATGCAGGACTACTGGGAGCTCCCCGCTCAAGGTGGGAATTCCTGCCTCAAGTCTCCCACCAGTTTCCCGGCAAGTTGGATTTGATGAGTCCCAATTTATCTCCCCTCCCAGGAGGACACTCTCTGCTCATACAGCTGGTTATAGTGTTAAGAACTTATTTTACTGATTTTGTGCACCCCATTGTGGAGTTAATCATCCCTGTGGGTCAGAACTCCTCCTAGAATCAATTACTAACAGGAGGATTTTATTCTACATGGTTACCCTTCTTCCAAAAACTTACGCGCTAATAAGTGAAAATTTCTCTCCAAACATATATAGGAACAAAACCTGGCCTCTGGAATACATCTAGAAGATCCTTTACCTATATTTCTATGAAAGATAGTGTTTAATATAAAAAAACATATAGTAATCTACACTAACTTTCATTTTTATATTGGATATACTAGGCAAAGTAGAAGTGGCCATTAGGAGCTCATAAGAGTAAAGCTTATTTACAAATATCCTAAAGCCTCAATACTTCCACTATCATAAATCTACATGGGAGGCCCAGACCTGGCTAGCGCTTTTGGTGGTGAAAGGAAACTCTGTCAGTTCCCAAGGCAGAAAAGAAGAGAGAGTCTACAGATGGAATCCTGCATAGGAGATTTCCTGTACCCCTCCACAAACTAAGATTAAGTCCCCAGAATTTTGTACATTTGGACGGAAGCCCAAAAATGCTACCTCCTATCATACACTGATTAAGAACTAAAAAATATTTGAAGCTTCCATATATAGAAGGTTCCTTGTCCCCAGAACCATAAGCACTGGGCTCGGATCACTGCCAAATCACTGCGCTTTAGCACCTGTGTGGCCCTGAATCTGGGTTGGGGCCAGGGCAAGTTGTTCTCACTTTTAAAAATGGGAACTCTTTACTGCTCCAAATTATAGACAGATGGACCTAGTCTTAGGTATTCCATCTAAACCGTTTGCTGATTCCTGCTTGATTATTTTAAACCCATCCTTCTTAGGGCAAATGACACCTGAGAAGTGGGCAGGCCTGAGACATGGCAAGTCTACTGCTGACACTACTGACTCTCTTGATCGTCTGGGGAAGAACTCCATTCAGTAACATCTAAGAGTATGGCTTTTACTGACCATCTTTGACACACAAAAATACTAAGTCAAGCATTATGCTAGAGGATGACAATATGGTCCATGACCATCAACTAGAAGGGGCCCTATAGAAAATGGCTCAAATCAGGCATTTTAGTTCAAAGTCATCATGTGTAACTGACTCATGGAGAACAACTTTACACACGTCACCTCATTCAGCAAGGGGCACACGTGGGAAATCATTTGCCTGAGCAGGGGTACATGAGGAAGTTAATTTGCTCAAAGTTCAATTACCTAATGGGTACTTGAGTAATAATTCTAATGGCCAAGGGGCGCATTCTGTGGCATGCTTTAACTTTTCTGTAAGGTGAAATGTCAGCAGCCTGCCCTGTGATGTAGAACTTTGGGGCCCTAATTGCACCATTATCTCTGTGCTACAGCAAATTCCAAATCCTTTTAAAAAGCACCTTGGTCCTCCCTGTGACTATCTCCTGCCCATCTGTAGGAAGAGTGGAGTGGACATCCACGCAGACACACACCCACAGCAAGCTGTCCAACTTCTGTGAGAGAATGTTCCAGAAGAAAATGCTTTTTGTTTGGTTTTTGTTAGTTTTTTGAGAGGAGGTCTCACTCTATCGCCCAAGCTGGAGTGCAGGGGTGTGATCATGGCTCTCTGCAGCATCAACTTCCGAGGCTCAAGCAATCCTCCCAGCTCAGCCTCTAGAATAGCTGAGACTACAGGGGCATACCAGCGCACCTGGCTAATTTTTTTATTTTTAGTAGAGACAGGATTTCGTCATGTTGGTCAGGCTGGTCTCAAACTCCTGAGCTCAAGTGATCTGCCTGCCTCAGCCTCCCAAAGTGCTGGATTATAGACGTGAGCCACTGCGCCTGGTAAAACGTTAACCTAGCCTCCATAATAAATGCAAGTTCCAGAAGAGAATGTCAGTCTACCTCAGCTCAGTGCTGAAGCCCACCGCTCTGCAATTAACTGGCCACACATGGGGGGGCTCCTCCTCCAACCCAAGGGGAGCACAGCTGTAAACCAGCTGAGGGGCAGTATCTGCTGATGCCACCTGCAAGCACTGCCCCTGCTATCTACCTGGCTCTCATGTAGGAAAGGGCAGGACAGCTGAAGGATGGATCTTACCTGGAAAATGAGCAGGCGCTAAGTTCGAATCTTGAAACTTCCTCTCTTTCAGCCACTTCCTTAGCTCTATAAATTCAGACTTGTAGCTCTCATTCACTATCAGGCAAGGAGAGAACAAACGGTGATTAGAACCACTATATAATTGGATCACCATTTTAACAGAACATGTCTGATGAACTGTATAGACACACTTACACAATAGTAAGCACTGACGTATCTAACTACAGAAAAGGTACAATACAAATACAGTATTGGCCAGGTACAGTGGCTCACATCTGTATTCCCAGCATTTGGGAGGCCAAGGCAGGAGGATTGCTTGAGGCCAGAAGTTTAAGACCAGCCCGGCCAACATAGAAAGACCCCATCTCTAAAAAAAGAAAAAAGAAAAATACAGTATTATAATCTGACAGGACCACCACTGTATACGTGATCCATCAACCAAAACATCCTTATGCAACATATGACTATATCCATTCAATGTAATCCTCATCAAAATTCAAGCAGGCTTTTGTATAGGAATTAACAAGCTGATCCCAAAAATCATATGGAAATACAAAAAGGCTAAAATAGCCACAATGTCTTTGAAAGACTGATTTTAAAACTTACTATAAAGCTACAGGAATGAAATTAGTGTGATATTTGTCAACACAGACAAATAGGTCAGTGGAACAGGACAGAAAATAGGAAGAGACCCAAACATAAATGACAACTGATTTTTGACAAGGTGCAAAGGCAATTCAGTGGAAAACGGCAGTCTCTTTAATAAATGGTGATCAAACAACAATGGATCTCCATAAGCAAAAAAAAAGTGGGGGAAACTTATCCATATCCTGTACCATATCCAGCTGCATTTACATAGGACTTTCCAGACGGCTAAGCACTTTTGTATTGAACAAGATACAATATATTCTTCAGATTGGGTTACCTTGAATTTGAAATGATAAATTTATATCCAAACATTGCTATCCTACAAGTAGCTGAAGGTCAAGACCAGAAAAAGAAACTTGGGAGTCATTCCCAGAGAAGACAGTTGAAACAATGAGTTAGATATCTTCACGTTCCCAGCAGGATCTAAAAACATACAATGGCACCATTCAAAAGATTGTTATTTAAGAAATATTGTCTTTGCGCTGGGCACAGTGGCTCACACCTGTAATCAATGCTTTGGGAAGCCAAAGCAGGAGGACCACTTGAGTCCAGGAGCTCAAGACCAGCTGGGCAACACAGTGACACCCTGTGGCTAAATAAAATTTTAGAAAACAGTAGCCGGGTGCAGTGGCATGTACTTGTAAATCCCAGGTATTTGGGAGGCTGAGGCAGGAGGGAGGCTAAGCCAGGAGGATCACTTGAGCCTGGGAGTTCAAAGCTGTGGAGAGCCATGATCATACCACTGCACTCCAATCTGGATGAGAGTGTACCCTGTCTCCAAAACAAAACAAAAAAAGAAAGAAAGAAATAAAGAAAGAAAGATTCTCTTTGAACACTGTGTGCCTGTAAGTAAAACTACGTGTCAGGCCAGGCACAGTGGCTCATGCCTGTAATCCCAGCACTTTGGGAGGCCGAGGCAAGAGGATCACCTGAGGTTAGGAGTTCAAGATCAGACTGGCCAATATGGTGAAATCCTACCTCTACTAAAACTACAAAAATTAGCTGGGCGTGGTGGCGCATACCTGTAGTCCCAGCTACTCAGGAGTCTGAGGCAGGAGAATCACTTGAATCGGAGAAGCAGAGGTTGCAGTGAGCAAAGATCAAGCCACTGCACTCCAACCTGGGCGACAGAGTAAGACTCCATCTCAAAAAAAAAAAAAGCAGCTATGTGTATGAACAAACAAGCAATCACAAAAGGATTTCTTTTTTCATCACTGGCAGTAAGAGAAAAACTGTACCTCCTCTTGATTCAGAACAGAGTTTTCGTCTTCTGATCCGGCTTGTTCTCCCTTTTCCTTTCTGCATGCTAAAACTGTAGTTTCTTCTTTCTGAAACACAGTTCTATTTTTTTAAAAAGGATAAAACTAACTTCTGTGGAGATGCTCAATCTAAAATAAAAAACCTTTGTTTTTCCAGTTATAATCACTGTTCTTTGTACCTTTAAGTAAACAAATGTGTATTTTGGTATACTGATTCTCTCAAGTGTTTTTCTACATAAAAGGTTTATACTGTGAGCTAAATCATGATCCCTACAGTAACAGAATTGCCATTATATCAGTACTTCTAAAACAGTTTTATCTTCGGCCCTAGTAACTATAGCTTAATCTAAAAATACAAAAAATTAGCTGGGCGTAGTGGCGCGCTCCTGTAATCCCAGCTACTCAGGAGGCCGAGGCAGGAGAATCGCTTGAACCTGGGAGGCGGAGGTTGCAGTGAGCTGAGATCACACCACTGCACTCCAGCCTGGGTGATAGAGGGAAACTCCGTTTCAAAAAATAATCACAATTACATAAATAAAAACAAAAAGTAAGGGCCTGTTGCAGTGGCTCACACCTGTAATCTCAGCACTTTGGGAGGCCAAGGAGAGCGGATCACCTGAGGTCAAGAATTCGAGACCAGCCTGGCCAAAATGGTGAAACCCCGTCTCGTCTCTACTAAAAATACAAAAATTAGCAGGGCATGGTGGTGCGCACCTGTAATACCAGCTACTCGGGAGGCTGAGGCAGGAGAATCACTTGAACCGAGGAGGCAGAGGTTGCAGTGAGCCAAGATCGCGCCACTGTACTCCAGCCTGGGCGACAGACAGAGACTTTGTCTCAAAAATAAATAAATAAAAATGAAATAAATCTACTCCTAAAACACAGGAGGGCAGAAACGAGTAAGAGACAAGAACTCCAGGCAGAATTAAAACTGCACTTCAGCAGTTTAAGCAAGGTTCATTATTTGACTTATCGAAAGTCGGCGAGTTCAGCTCCGGATGCAAGCGCACCTAGCACGGTCCGGGGCCCAGCGCTCAGTCCACAGACGGTGCCGGGAAGTTCCCCCAAGACTCCCGGGCCCTCGCGCGAGCTGTCCACCAGCACCCTGCTAAGAACCACATGGAGACCGGTGACCGCCACAGACAGGGGCATCGTCCTTGCCCCCATAGTCAAACTCTAGCCGCGAGGCCGCCCTACAGTCCGACACACCGCTCCGGCCGCCACAGGCCAGCCAGGCGGGCATCGGACCCCCGGGCCTCAGGCTCCTTAGCGTTCCGCAGCGCTTGGAGCAATATGCGCTAAGTGAACGATTCCACACGATGAGAGGTTACCGCAGCGCACACAATAATGCCCGCCATGGAAGGGACCTGCGACCTGAAGTCAGTTCTTTTTACGCTAATGAATCAAAGACCAAGGAACGTACCAGGGCGACTCTGCTCCAGTTACCCCGGCAACTAGAGGCCCGACCCGGAAGTCCTACCAGCTCACGTAGGTGCTGGCGACCGCCTCCAAGATGGCGGCTGCAATGGGCGGGCCCAAGGCACGTGGAAACACCAAACCTCCCCAAATGAACTCAAGTTAAAGGTACGGGCCAGAACAGCAGAGGGAGAGGCTGAAGGCCACCGCAACCGCCTCGCCTCCTTAAGCAATCCAAGTCGTCAGTCTCCCGGGTCCGCCTCTTCCGCCGTGGGCTGCCGCTTCCGGCTCGCGCATGCGCAGTTTCCGCGGACTCGCAGCCGACGCCCAATCCAGTCGGGATCGAGGTCCGCACCCGGAAACCCCCATAACCCCCACCTCGAGTCAGAGGTCGGGAATCTCAGTGACCCGCAGGCGGGCAAGCTGGAGTCTTCCCTTACGAAGTTAAACCACCTAGGGCGCGCGGCTCTGTCCGACCCGCCCTCGGTCTTTCCTACTTGGCTGGCTTTGGCGGGTCCAGTCCCTTCGATTGCCAGTCCCCGCCCCCGTTCCATCGTTTCAGTCCAGTCCCTGGAGCCGCCTCACAGGAAAATTCTAAATAATATATCTAAATACCCGCTTCTTCCAAGAGCAGGAGCTCTTTCTGCCCCACCCACTCGCACTTTGATTATGGGCTACGCCTAGTGACTTGTTTCCAAAGAGTACAGTGTGGAAAGGTGTTTGGGGGTACAGTGGAGAAATGGGCAAACAGTACCTTGCCCAGTGGTCAAGGATAACGCCATCAGGAAGAAGTCATACGGATTGTATGTTCCTGTTCAAAACCCATAACCCTACTTCCTCCATGAAAAAAAAATAGTACTCCTAAAACATGCTTTCTGTCATGAAAAACAAGTACAGTCGTCACTTGGTGGCGATGGTGGGGGAATGGTTCCAGGACCCTGCGGATACCAGAATTAGAATGCGCAAGTCCCTTACGTACAATGATGGTGTCAACCTAAGTAACAAAAGAGGCTCCCTAAAAGAAAATGATATTTGTCTGGGAGAG
The DNA here is from genome assembly GCA_963573385.1 of Cacajao melanocephalus. NCBI lineage: Eukaryota > Metazoa > Chordata > Mammalia > Primates > Pitheciidae > Cacajao > Cacajao melanocephalus. Next base: position 22,403 of record CAUYLG010060128.1, on the reverse strand, counting down.
CATTGCAATGGGAATATGCTGCCATAGTAAACTATGTGCATTTAGGGGGAGGTTGAGGCAAAAAGATGTTTTTAAAAGGAAAATTAAGATTACATGAATTGCTTTAAATCAATTATGCTTGGCTACAAGGATCAATAACAAGGGTAGCATCAGTCCAAAGTTGCTGGACAGATGTCTGCAGAAGTATTTTCTGTGTAAGATTGGGCCTTTATGCAAGGTTATGGTTTTTGCAGTCTTTTGTTATGAGGCATAGTGCGTAAGAACCCTTCCTTCAAGGCCTTCCCCAGCTCCATTTATCAGGGTTTTGACACAAGTGACTCTATTTTGATTCTGACAACTTTCACAATGGAGTAATAGTTGCATATAACCTATGCGCATCCTCCCATATACTTTAAATCATCTCTAGATTCCTTATAATACCTAATACAATGTAAATGCTATGTAAATACTTGTTATATGTATTATTTGTATTTTTTGCTTTTATATTGTTAATTATTTTATTTCAGTTTTTAATTTTCCCTCCTTCATTGGTTGAATCCCCAGATGCAGAACCTGAGGATACAGAGGGCCAGCTGTAAACTCGTCTGACAAGATGTCACAAACCAGAGGAAACTAGAGAGATGTGACAACTAAATGCAATGTGGGACACTGAAGAAGATCCTGGAATAGAAGGGGACATTAGGAGGAAAGGTAGTGAAATCCAAATAAAGCAAGAGGCTTAGTTAATAGTACTGTTACAATCATGGTTTCCAGTTGTGACAAATGTACCACAGTAGTAAGATGTTGATTTGGGGAGAAACTGGGTGAGAGATATACAGGAATTCTCTGTACTACATTTGCAACTTTTCAGTAAATCAAGCTATTCTGAAATTTAAAGTTTATTTTTTAAAAAGGGGCAGGGGGCTAGAAATAGATGTATCCAGATTTGGAATATTTAAAAAATAAACTTTGGTACATTAAAATGTTAAAGAATTGCCCGGTGCAGTGGCTCACGCCTGTAATCCCACCACTTTGGGAGGCTAAGGCGGGCAGATCACCTGAGGTGGGGAGTTCAAGACATGCCTGACCAACATGGAGAAACCTCATCTCTACTAAAAATACAAAATTAGCTGGGCATGGTGGCACACGCCTGTAATCTCAGCTACTCAGGAGGCTGAGGCAGGAGAATCGCTTGAACCCAGGAGGTGGAGGTTGCGGTGAGCTGAGATTGTGCCATTGCACTCCAGCCTGGGCAACAGGAATGAAACTCTGTCTCAAAAAAAAAAAAATAGTTTGTGTGAGCAGTCAGAAATTCATGAATCGGGCAGCTCCAAACCAGAAGTGCTTAGGTCTTCTCTAAAGTGGCGCCAGTTGTTGAAGCAATGGACCTTGTTAAAAGCAGAAAAGAAGAATTTTTTAAAAGTGGCACCAGAGGAAGGCTTTTATAGAGTTGATGTGCACATAGAGCAAGGAAATTATTTGATTAGTGAAAGTTTGATCAAGTACCTTATTTGAATTATTCCTATGGGAAGTTCGACACAATATAACTAATGCCCAGTTGACCACTTCTGATTAGCTGAGCTTAAGTTTCATTTTCTTTTAAATTCTGAGTTAGGTTTTGGTTTGCTTATGTAGGAGTCCATGGTATTAGAGCTACCTCAGTCTAATGGCCCCCTATTTAATTATTTTAACAGATCTATGTTTCCATGGTGTCATCAAAGATCAACACTCTTTCTAACTTTCCATATTATCATCCTTAAGTTGGCTATTCACTTTTCTGTTTGTTTCCTCGTGGTCTCAAGGTAGATGCTGCAGCTCCAGGCATCACACTCTCATACAACCGCATTTGAGACAGGAAGAAAACAGACAGCTGAAATTGAGACTTTCCTTTTATGAAGGAGGAAAATAATGCATACTCCCATTTTTTACATGGCAGTTAACAAAGATTCTCTCCTTGACCAGTGAACTCCAGACACATTCCTCTGAGCGCAAATCCTATTTAAACTACAGATTCTCAACACAAATGATTTTATCTACCCATGTCCCCCAACATTAAAAGACTTAAACACTAATGTAGTTTCACAGCTGTAAACTAAAGAAATCCTAAGCTCCTCCTAACTGAATGGAATCCCTTTTGGTCAAGAGGGCTCAAGAAAAAACTTAAAAACTTAGTTCCCAGCTAAGTTCCCTTCTGATGGGAGGTCAGACATGCCTCATTATACCATTAAACTGTCTTTCTTTTTTTTTCTTTTTTCTTTTTTTTTTTTTTTTTTTTTGACACAGAGTCTTGCTCTGTCGCCCAAGCTGGAGTGCAGTGGTGTAATCTCGGCTCACTACATCCTCCACCTCCCAGGTTCAAGCCATTCTCCTGCCTCAGCCTCCTGAGTAGCTGGAACTACAGGCACATGCCACCACACCCAGCTAATTTTTTGTATTTTTAGTAAAGATGGGGTTTCACCATGTTGGCCAGGATAGTCTCAATCTCCTGACCTCATGATCTGTCCACCTTGGCTTCCCAAAGTACTGGCGTCAACCACTGCACCTGGCCTATGCCCTCTCTTACGGTTTAAACACAACTGGCCAGCATTGATGTTAAAACAGAGACCAGGAGACTGACAGAACAGACTCTTTGTGGCAATAAGATACAAAAATTATAAACAAGACCTAAGGCGATGCCAGGCAAGAGTTAAGTCACTCCAAGAATAAATTCTGTTCTAATGGCTACAAGGTTTTTCTTTTTCTTTAGCAGCCAAACAAGCACTGACCTCGGCATAAGCAATAGTAAAACAGTGACCACCCATGCACCACCAAATGCTGTCTAACCAACCTGCCATTCCACAATGACAGAGCAGGAGCATTGCCGTCTTGGAAAAGCTCCTCATTCTAAAGTTCATCTTAATAAAAAAAAAACACCTAAATCCAAAAGGCATCAGCCTAATAGCTAAGGCCAGCATGACCATAAACCACAAATAGTATCTCCAACCAGAAACATCCCAGACTCCTCCCCAGCCAGAGACATGCTAACCCAGAGATAAACCCCCCTTTGGCTGTGAAGATGCTAGCCCCAAGATAACCCCGCTCTGGGCTGGAAAGATGTCTGCCCCAAGATGCCTCCCTGCCTTCCAACCCCGCCATAAACTTCTCCACACACATAAACATTCCAAGCCTGCAGTAAGCCCCCTCACCCTAAAACCAATATATACTCTTAGTCTGTAAGAGAAAGCACTCCTGACCAAAGTGGGCCAGGAGCTGCTCTCAGGTTTCATCTAAAATAAACCTGTCTTCAACTGCCAGCACATTTTATGTTTCTTTCCTCTTTCTTTACCTCTTTTTTTTTTAAGTCCCAGACCGGAGTGCAGTGGTGGGATCTCAGCTCACTGCAACCTCTGCCTCCCGGGTTCAAGCAATTCTCCTGCCTCAGCCTCCTAACTAGCTGGGATTACAGGTGCATGCTACCATACCCTGCTAATTTAGGTTTTTTTAGTAGAGATGGGGTTTCACCATGTTAGTCAGGCTGGCCTCAAACTCCTAACCTCGTGATCCACCCGCTTCGGCCTCCCAAAGTGCTGGGATTATAGACATGAGCCACTGTACCTGATCTTCTTTAACTCTTACCCACAAGCCATAACTACAACTTTGATTAGACAAGAGACTGATTTCAATAACTTTCTCCTGATAAGAAGATCACTGACTATGAAATGAACTGGTTCTGGTTTACAGAGGCTGTGCACTTTCGTGTCTTTATGTCCTGAAAGACCTTTAGACATATAGGGCCTAATTGTAATACATTTAAATGTTAAATCACCGTCCCAAAGTGAATATACGTGAGTTGTATGTTACATGCATGTTTCTTCAATACACTTGTAGCAGGACCACCTTCATGAATATTCATAGCTCCTCCTGTAACCTGTTGAATGTGTAAGTTTAGCCAACCTGTTCAGCATGAAGCTCCTGCCTCAAAGCCTCCTCCTTCTCTGAGCCTCTGCTGGAGGCAGCTCCCCAGCTTCCGGAATGGCTACCTTGGAGGTTGTAACCCTTTAGAAGAAACAGTCTCCAACTCCTTTTCTAAATTTGTACATAGGTAGGGGGGTTGACAATATAACTCAAAGCTGCATGGCTAGGATGACCCTAGCACCCCTAGGATGACTCTAGCCCCTTAGAATGTTTAGGCTGCCAAAAATTGGTGTTTGTACTAACCAACTTCTGACAATAGGCCACTGACTACCCTTTCTTAAAGCATTTACTGAAAAGGGCTTACAGTTGTGAATTCTTCCTCTGTCCCTTTGAGATGTATCTCCTATGACTCAGGAGTGTTTCTTTGCTGGGTGCGGTGGCTCACGCCTGTAATCCCAACACTTTGGGAGGCCGAGGCAGGTGGATCACCTGAGGTCTGGAGTTCAAGACCAGCCTGGCCAACATGGTGAAACCCTATCTGTACCAAAAATACAAAAAGCCCAGCATGGTGTGCTACTCAGGAGGCTGAGGCAGGAGAATTGCTTGAACCTAAGAGTCAGAGGTTGCCGTGAGCCGAGATCATGCCACTGCACTCCAGCCTGGGAGATAAGAGAGAAACTCGATCTCAAAAAAAAAAAAAAAAAAGAAAGAAAGAAAGAAAGAAAAGAAAGAAAGAAAAGTGTCTTTCTCAAGATCCTGAAAGCCATTCCTCTGAAATGTAATCATTAGAAATGATGAGACCTTTGTCTTTCAGTCTTCACAGTGGAAGAATAGAATCCTAACTTTGCTAATTGCCAGCTAACAGACACAGCCGGACTAACCAGCATTTCCAGTGAGCAACTCTGCTTCCACTTCCTGATCCTTCATTCTCCCTTTAAAAGGCACAGTTGCCTCTGTACAAATGCAAGATCGTTCACACTGGACCCTCTTTCCCATTACAGTAGTTCATTACTGATTAAAATCTGTCCTTACCACCTTTGTGTCTGGCTTTATCTCTCACAGAATTCAGTAAATTGCTTGAGTTACATAACTACTATGCACCTAAGCCACAGATTGATTCCAGGTCTCAAAGTCCATGGTCTACCCCTCTAGGAAGGCTTATTGAACACCGTAAACAAGCATAAGATGAAGAGGAACACAGCCAGTGTCACGTAGAATTCCGTGAGGGCAAATAAGCATGGCAAAGAAACGACCCAGAGAGCCTCATAGTTCGTAATTTAACATCATCTTTTCTTTTAATATACACCGTAGAACTGTGTTTTGGGTTTTTTACCCAATAGGTCATTTTTCAACCCTTGCCCACCCCTCTCCCTTTTGGAATCCCCAGTGTTTATTGTTCCCATCTTTGTGTCACTGTGTACTCAAATCTTTAGCGCCCACTTATAAGTGAGAACAGGTGTTATTTGGTTTTCTGTTTCTTCGTTAATTCACCTAGCACAATAGCCTCTAGCTGCATCTACGTTGCTGCAAAGGAAATAATTCCATTCTTTGTTATGGCTGTGGCAACTGTGTTGTTTAACGGCTTTAAACTAATGGGTGGTAGTGCTGGTTTGAGCACATATGCTAAAATTGGAACAATACAGACAAGATTTAGCATAGTGCCTGCGTGAGGATGACGTGCAAATTCATGAAGCATTTAATTAAAAAAAAAAAAAAACAAAACAGTGGGGCCAGGTGTGGTGGCTCAAGCCTGTAATCCCAGCTCTTTGGGAGGCTGAGGCAGGTGGATCACAAGGTCAGGAGTTCAAGACCAGCCTGACCAACATGGTGAAACCCTCTCTCTACTGAAAATACAAAAATGAGTCAGGTGTGGTGGCACGTACCTGTAATCCTAGCTGTGTAGGAGGCTGAGGCAGGAGACTTGCTTGAACCCAGGAGGCAGAGGTTATGGTGAGCCGAGATCATGCCACTGTACTCCAGCCTGGGCAACAGAGCGAGACTCCATCTCAAAACAACAACCAAAAAACAAGGGATAGGAAAGATATGACGAATGTATTCCGCAGATTAATTGATGTGATAAAATTCTTTATCTATATAGAGCCAATATGGTCTCAGACTTTTGATTCTCACAACTAAGGTGTGTCTTCCAATTTAACCAATAGCAGTAATAGCAGAGATGTGGAAACTCCATCTTTAAATTTCTGTTTTATTTCTTAAATTGTTCAGAGTCCAGACAAGGTGCTACATATTGGAGCCTCTTCACACATACCACCAGAATCAAGACCCAGATGTAGCAGAGAAAACAATACAAAATCATCCAAGTAGAGCTTAATTCACAGGCTTTAAATTATGCTTTTCAAAAACAAATGTTCAAAAAGTTTCCCACAGTGAAACCCATCAGACATTTATGATTCTTCCCCTGTCTTTATGCTTATAAAATAAAGCATTTTCCCCTATTGAAAATATAAATGTTATTATTTTATTTTAGTTGTCTTACGGATTCATTTATAAATCACTGTTTCTTTCTCTTCAGAAATTATTTAGTATATGTTTTAAGGGATCATTTTTCTTTTTTTCTTTTTCTTTTTTTTTTTTTTTTTTTTTTTTTGAGAGGGAGCTTCATTCTTGTCACCTGGGCTGGAGTCCAATGGTGCTATCTTAGCTCACTGCAACCTCTGCCTCCCAGGTTCAAGCAATTCTCCTGCCTCAGCCTACCTAGCAGCTAGGATTACAGGCGCCCACCATCACGCCCAGCTAGTTTTTTGTATTTTTAGTAGAGACAGGGTTTCATTATGTTGGCCAGGTTGGTTTCAAACTCCTGACCTCAGTTGATCCACCCGCCTCAGCCTCCCAAAATGCTCGGATTACAGGTGTGAGCCACCACGCCCTGCTAGGATCTTTTTTGTTTCCAATCATTATGCCCTTTCGCCAGTGTCAATTTTGAAATAATTCTTTCCCTCACTAATTATTAAGGTCACCTTTATCATATAGTACATTCTTGTTAATACCTATTTTATATATTTTCCAGAGCATCTTGCCCAACGTACCTGTCAATTCTTATGTTGGTATCAGTCCTAAAATAAATAAATCAGACTCAAACTCATAATTCATGGCCCTCATAGGATTTGCCTTTTGAAACAGCAAGACCCTCACCCTGTCCAAAGTTCCCCGTACACCATGTGCTACTGCGGACTGGCCCTCTTAATAAATAAATTTAATCCATCCCACTGTAACACTGACTCACCCCCACTACAGAAGACAGTGGCTAATGAAGTGGAGAGAAGCCAGCCAATGACAGACCAAACATGCACACACTGGACTAGGAAAGAAAATCCAGAACAGAGCACTGAATTATCGTAAGTGGAAAAAAAAACAAAACACTACTTACTGTATGACTCCATCTATCTAACATTTTTGAAACAACAAACTTGTAGAAATCATGAACATATTAGTGGTTGCCATGAAAGAGAGTTGGTTTGGGGAGTAATAGAGAGGTATGTTTGGTCATAAGAGAGCAACAGGAGAGCTCTTTGTGCTAATGGAAACATTCTCTTTTAACTGTTGTGTTGGATACACAAACCAACATTTGATAAAAGTATATGGGACTAAACACACAAAGTGTTACAGAATATCCAGGAGACTGGAGAAACCAATGGGTGAAACAGGAGAATGTTATTAATGTGGCCACCGGCTCAGAGGATTAGCATACCATCCCATCTCATCTGGGGTCTGAGCCCCGGAGAAAGAAAATGGGGTACTTTTATACATTCAGGATGACGTAGCAGCTAACAAGTTTACAGAAGTCAGAACAAAGAACAATTAATTTGCAACATGTATTGTGATGTTTGTTACATTTGAAAAATAGCATTTTGAGAAACACACTATACATTTTTTGGGTATTATCTTGCCCTGTGACCTTGCAGCCAGTCAGGAAGAAAAACAGGAGTCTTGAGATGCCTGGAGACTTTGCTGAGAATGTGAGGAGAATAGGTAAGGTAGGTTTTACAGGGAGTTGGTTAGTTTTAAGCAGAACTGGGTGTTACGTTTTATATTAAACAGCACACAATACAGCAAAATTTATTATACAGCAACTACAAATTATAAGGTTTTGTTTTTACTATTATTGCTATTATTTAATTTCCATCTTCAAAAGTACACATCAAACTGGGGAAATCTGAGTATGACTGGTGGATTGTTTTGTTGTCAATATCTTCATTGTGATGTTGTACTACGCTTTTGCAATATGTTACTATCAAGTGAAACGGAGGAAAGGGTAAGGAGTCTCTGTATTATTTCTTACAGCTGCATGTGAATCTATAATTATCTCGACAAAAGTTTCAGTTGAAAAAAGCAAGGGTCTTTCCTTGATTATTAACTTGTTTGAAAGTGACTGATTGGAAACCTACCTTGTAATTGCAGTGTAACTGCAATCTATTTAAAGCAGAGCTGCTCAACAGACCCTTCTGCACAGATGAAAATATCCTAAGTCTGTACTGCCCAATAAAGTGACCACTAACACATGTGCACATTGAACACCTGAGATGTGGCTAGTGCAACTAAAAAGCTAAATTACAAATTGCATTAATTGTGCTTCATTTGAATTTATGTTTAAATGGCCATCTGTGATAGTGGCAACCTATGGGGACAGCACAGAAATGAAACTTGACCTTATTCCCTATTCCCTTATAAGCAGGAAGGAAGAACACTCATTTGGAAACCACATAATTATCCCACAAAACAGATGTTTATGGTCTCTTTTGGATAAACAAATTGACCCTCTCTGTCTAAAAACTTGAGGAATTTACATTTGTCTTATCTGAGTTCCTTTCTCAGGAAACTAGCCATCAGGCCTCCCAGATAGCATCAAGTAAACTTATCAGATCACCACATCTGCACAATCAGATACCAGAACCCTCACTTGCCACAACTGCCTAACTGATGCCTGTTGACCCACTCCTCCTCATTCTCTCTCCCTAAGTCCTGTTTTCCCACATGCAGTTACATTTCTTCCCTGCTATATCCTAATTTTAATCAGCTGAGAAGATGGATTTGAGACTGATCTCCCCTAGGCTGTGGCACCCAAATAATGCCTTCTTCCGTGGCAATAATGGGGTCTCAGCAACTGGCTTTCTGTGCTGTGAACTACCGGATCTAGACCAAACCCCTGGCCTTTGTCTAACAATTTCCCACCACTGAACTAAGTCATAAACTCTGAGGATAGATTCCTGTTTCTTCATTTTAAGATGGGGATTAAAAGGTTCATTCCGGAGTGTTATTTTCAGTGTAAAATAGGGCTGTGAAACCTCCTTACGCCTGTGCACAGGTAAACTGATGGCCCTGCAAGTGCCCAGAGAAGTATCCGTGTAAAGATTTAGTAAATGTTTCCACCATTATTGGAAAATCTGGCTACGGATATGTCAGTAGCTTTGCTTTCATATATTTAGGGAGGAAATCAACAAAAACTTGATGCCCTGGCCTGTTATTTCCTTCCAGCTTCTTCTGCAACTCTAGCTGCAGACACTGCAGTTCCTGCAGTATTTTTTTCAGAACACCAGAAAAAAAAAAAAAACTTACAAATGTCCTATTTCTTCAAACAAACACAACTAGGAATGGTCGAACATCTGAAGAAATAGGAAGAAAACCCCTCAGAAAACCGAAGACATGCAGTGAGTTCAGATCTAGGGACGTGGCCAGTAGGAATGGTTCTTCACTGCCATGTGGGCAGCCAGCAGCCAGCAGCCAGCAGCCAGCAGCCAGCAGCCAGCAGCTAGAGAAGGCCTTGGTCTTCAGCCAGCGAGTTTCGCAACTTCAGGCCGGGTCGCTCTCCGCCTGCTCCGGGGAAGTTCCGGTGGGAAGGGGTAGGAGTGGTTCCGCCCCGCCCATCCAGGGGCGGAGCCTGCGCCTGCGCTTGCGCGCTCAGCGGCCGGGCGTATAACCTATGGGTGCGCGCCCTCGCCCGCCACACCCGCGCAGCCTCTCGGACAGCCTCGCTGTTCCAGGGTCTGAGCCTGGTCTGCTCTCCACACAGGGGTCCCGCGCGCCCCGTTCAACCATGTCGTCCTGCATCAAAGTAGCGCTGGTGACTGGGGGCAACAAAGGCATCGGCTTGGCCATCGTGCGCGACCTGTGCCGGCAGTTCTCGGGGGACGTGGTGCTCACGGCGCGGGACGTGGCGCGGGGCCAGGCGGCCGTGCAGCAGCTGCAGGCGGAGGGCCTGAGCCCGCGCTTCCACCAGCTGGACATCGACGACCTGCAGAGCATCCGCGCCCTGCGCGACTTCCTGCGCAAGGAGTACGGAGGCCTGGACGTGCTGGTCAACAACGCAGGCATCGCCTTCAAGGGTAAGGGGTTGGGGTCCTCCGAGGGGACTTGGCCTCCCCGACAGCCTTCTGCCAGGGTGGGCTGCACCTGTCGGCTGCGAGGTCCAGAACGGCACCCTAGGGAGAACAAGGAGGAGCTAGGAGATGCAAGCAGTGCTGAATCCATGGAGAGAGAGAGAGTTTTCCAGCCAGCGGGAACTTTGTTTTTCCCTGGCTCAGAGTCGGGGTTTTCTGTAACTTTTTCAGTTTTTCTGCAGTTTTTCTGAATTGAGCTTTAGGGCAATTGGATGAATGTTGAACTAATTTTAAAATAAACGATAAATTGCAACAAAAAAAATACTCCGAGATCCAGTGTGTGCACCCCTCATCCTCCTTCCCCCAATGGTACCATCTTACAAAAATACTAGAACGTTATCAAACCAGGAGATTGACATTGGGTCAACACTGTAACCAGACACAGACTTCAGGCAGAAGGCACTAATTTTTTTTTTTCAGTATCATTCTATAGACTTTTACCCCATGGGTACAATTTATTAACTATGTTCTCTTTCTCTCCTAAAAGTTGCTGATCCCACACCCTTTCATATTCAAGCTGAAGTGACGATGAAAACAAACTTCTTTGGTACTCGAGATGTCTGCACAGAGTTACTCCCTCTAATCAAACCCCAAGGTGAGTCTGATGGGAAACAGCCACACCTTCTGTTTGGGGCTTGATCTGGCCCCTGCCTGCCTGGGATCTCTCCTGCAGGCCCCTGCTTCTTCTCCATGCTGCAGAAGCACAGACCTTTGGGCCGTGTCTCCTGCCAGCAGCTAGGTGCCATTTTGCCTCAGGACTTTGTCCTCACTTCTCCCACTCCCTTGGCCATTGGTCCTCCCTGTCCCACTGGTCTTTGCACACCTGGCTGACTCTCTGTTATCCTTCAGGTCTTAGCTCAAATGTCTCCTCTGAGAAATGCTCTTTATTTGCTCTGTGTCTGTCAGCATGGGAGTCCATCCTGTACCCTCTCTCTGCTTTTTCAGAGTGATCTTAATCAGACTGGTGGAGCCTTTACTACCACCAATTCATATCTGTCACCTGCCTGGGACACTCCTGAAGTTCCCGACCACATAGTTGTCTTCCTTCCTTTCCATCTCTTCCCGATGCCTTTCCCCACAATCTAAGATAGTTCCAGAGAATCCCTATCCTTTTCCCTAAGTCATCTGGACACTGACCCCACCATCCACCCACCAGGATCCTGCAGGTCACCATGCCCCACCCCTCATCATCACTTAATAGCTCCTAGGAGTTGTGCCCACTGAGTTTCTCCTGAATCCATCTCATCCCAGCTCTACTGCAGGCCCTCAGCTGTCCCTCTGGACAATTGCAGACCCTCACAAGGCACCTCTGGTCTTGAGTCTTTTCCTTTCCCAGCATCCTGCATACTGTCTGCGTGGTCATGCCTCTCCCAAAAATCCTTCAGGAGGGAGGTCCAAGCGCTTAGCATGGTTCACAGAGATGTCCATAATCTGCCCCAGCTTAACTCCAGGCTCATTTTAACTCCCCCTCAGTGTGCTCAGGGTGCTGGACGTGACTATCACATTTCTTTGGTTGTAAACTGCTGTGATAATTACCCTAAGTAATGAGACAAGAGATGAACCCACCCATTAAATAACACAGCAATTAAGCAGCCACTTTTAGAAAATTTTAAATGTGTGGCTTCGAGTTGGGAACTTGCATGTACAGCTTACTCTCAGCATGTATCCTGTTCCCCGTCCTGTCATCCTATTAAGTTGTGCTACTTCTAAGGCTTTGGTTCACCAGGACCTCAAAGGGCAGCTCTTCCAAATCTCACCTGACTCTACTCAGCCTCCATTTGAAGGCAGGAATAAAGTTCTTTATGCAACTACCACACCTATGCTGATTCCTCTTAGAACTCATGCCAGTAACTATCATATGAACATTTGCTGCTCCAAAATCCCAGCAAATTTGGCATTCACCTTTCTACGGGACGAGGGCACACCTTTCTACATAATGCTTTGTGGTGTATTTTAGGGAGAGTGGTGAATGTATCTAGCACCGTGAGTCTCAGGGCCCTTAAAAGCTGCAGCCCAGAGCTGCAGCAGAAGTTCCGCAGTGAGACGATCACTGAGGAGGAGCTGGTGGGGCTCATGAACAAGTTTGTGGAGGATACAAAGAAGGGAGTGCACCAGAAAGAGGGCTGGCCCAACACCGCGTACGGGGTGACGAAGATTGGCGTCACCGTGCTGTCCAGGATCCACGCCAGGAAACTGAGTGAGCAGAGAAAAGGGGACAAGATCCTCCTGAATGCCTGCTGCCCAGGGTGGGTGAGAACCGACATGGCAGGACCCAATGCCACCAAGAGCCCGGAAGAAGGAGCAGAGACCCCTGTGTACTTGGCCCTTTTGCCCCCGGATGCCAAGGAGCCCCATGGACAGTTTGTTTCAGAGAAGAAAGTTGAACAGTGGTAAGCTGGGCTCACAGCTCCATCCATGGGCCCCATTTTGTACACTGTCCTGAGTTGGCCCAAAGGGCATTTACAATGTCATAAATACCCTTACATAAGAAAAAAAAATATATCTCTGTCAAGTACTCATTAATACACTACTAATTGAGCAGCCTATGCACTCAGTTGACTACCTAAATCTGTAAAGTCTTGTAATTTCCTCTGAGGCGGGGAGAGAGATTGTAATGAATAAATGGTTCTTTATAAGTGTCCATTTGTACAGATTGTCTAGATGCTAAATAAGTTTTGTCTCAAGTACAATCAACCTAAAAGTTCAAGGGAAGGGACAGTACAACTCTGGGGTGAGCAAGCCCAGAAAGTAAAGAAAGAGCCAGTTACTCAATATTTTCAATGTTGTGGGTCAAACAGGTCATTGGAACTCACCAAATCCACGTTGTGTAACAAAAGCTGACAGCATGTAAGCCAGTGAGCATCGCTGGCTCTGGCCCTTCTCAGCCTCTAGGAAAACATGGACAGTACCACAAAGGCAGAGGCAGCTGACTTGGTCTCTAAAAAGCCAGAGTTGTTGGGGGAAAACAACCAGTTGCAATGTGTGAAATGTGAGAGTGTGCACGTATGAAACACCGAGCTGATGAGGGACCTATCACATCTCCATAGGAATGTGTTATTTATTTATGGAGGGATGAAGGGTCAGGAGGTCTACAACATTAATGTGTTTCAGCAAAGTATATACTGGGTGATGAACAGATAAGGCAAATGGAACAAAATGTGCACACCGTTGAACATTGGGGGGTGTATGGGTATCTGTTACTCTATTCTTTCAACTTTTCTGTTTAGCTTTCAAAACCTGGGGTAGGGAGTGCTTTGTCTCAGTTTCCTCAACTGTTAAATTGGGATGACAGTCAGGATAATATGTATTGAGATAAAGTGTTGAGAACAAATTAGCCGGGCAATGGCAGACACCTGTAATCCCAGCTACTCGGGACGCTGAGGCAGGAGAATCACTTGAACCCAGGGGGTGGAGGTTGCAGTGAGCCAAGATTGCACCCTGCACTCCAGCCTGCGTGACAGAGCGAGACTTCATCTCCAAAAAAATCGTGTTGAGAACAGCCCCTGCTGTCGTTAGTTTCTGTAAATGGGCCTGACACTCCCTACTGGTAAAGATGTTCACTGTCTAATAACTGGTAAACTTCCACAGACTCACACTGTCGTGACCTCTCATGCTTCACCAGTGAGAACTGAGGCTTAGAGAAACAAAAAGCAATCACCCATGAAAACAAGGAGAGGGCCCTTATTTTATCTTTTTTTTTCAATCATCTCCAAACTGCTTCAGAAGAGTCCCTTATTTTATTTATTTATTTATTTATTTTCTTTGAGACAAAGTCACAATCTTGGCTCACTGCAAACTCTGCCTCCCGGGTTCAAGCGATTCTCCTGCCTCAGCCTCCCGAGTAGCTGGGATTACAGGTGCCCACCACCACACCTGGCTAATTTTTGTATTTTTAGTAGAGACAGGGTTTTCCCATGTTGGCCAGGCTAGTCTCCAACTCCTGGCCTCAAGTGATCTGCCTGGCTCCGTCTCTCAAAGTACTGGGATTACAGATCTGAGCCACTGCACCCGGTCTGGTCCCTTATATTAAAAGTGAGGTTTACTCTAACAAGTTCCACCTTTCAATAGGGCTGTTCATTTCTTCCTAGTTTTTGTAAACAGACACCAGAAAACAACCATGTCTAAAGCAAGACGTTGGTATTCTCAAGTGCTAGTTTAGAAATGTATACCTGAATTACAAAGATATTTTTCCCTTAATACCTTAAAAATAACACCTAGTTTCTTCAAGAGATTTAGAGAAAGCATTGTTCCAAATTCAAGTACCTGTTTACCTCTGGGGGTGGCGGGGGTTTTGTCTGTATTGACAAGGATTTCTTTGGCACACACATGGTTTCGTCTCTATTGCCAAGGATTTCTTTCTCATGCGAAGTGATAGGCATATGAGGCTAAAATTTTCAGGCAGGGCATGGTGGCTCACACCTGTAATCTCAGCACTTTGGGAGGCCGAGGTGGGTGGATCATGAAGTCAGGAGTTCAAGACCAGCTGGCTAAGATGGTGAAACCCCATCTCTACTAAAAAACACAAAAAAATTAGCCTGGTGTGGTGGCAGGCGCCTGTAATCCCAGCTACTCAAGAGGCTGAGACAGAATTGCTTGAACCCAGGAGGCGGAGGTTGCAGTGAGCCAAGATCGTGCCACTGCACTCCACCCTGAGCAACAGACCAAGTGAGACTCCCTCTCAAAAAAAAAAAATTTTCAGAAAAAGGTAAAATCATGACTGTCATACAGATGAAAAAATAATATTCAAAAATATATTTTACTCATATGAGGGAACCAGGGAAATGTTATAACTGGTTCAGAGGAAAAGCTAAAAGGGCACAGGTTATATGGAATCAACAAATGTTGCACTGAATTGCAAATGAAGACAAAATTGGTGTTTTCACAGGGAGGAGGAGGTCAATTAAATCACCACCAGACAGGACAGCACTTGCACCTCTATTACCTACCATTTAGAATGAGATGCAAAATGTCGCAAAGAATGAACAGGGCCACAGCTCGATGCTACAACTGTTGCCTTGCAAACACCCTTTGTCTGAGTCTGGCAAACACCCATCCCCATGCTTACTAACCATGCCCGCCTGCTCCAGCAGCTCCTAACAGATGATGATGATGCTGGGGAGAAAGGAAACAGAAAGCTGACTGCTCGTTTTTATGTTCCCACCACAATCCCAAAGGGACAAGCAATTCTCCTAGCCAATGCTGTCTTTTCCCCTAATAAATTCAGTCTCCTACTCTGTAAGATAATTATTCTTTCCGCATCTCCCAGACTAATCGTGCTAGATGATGTCCTCCAATCTGTTCCCTAAAAAAGAAAATAGATGCCCCTGAGGAGAGTCACTCAACGCACCTGCAACCAGACAACACATCTGCCTCCCCTTCCGTTACAAGAAGAGGCGCACTGCTTCCCAGGCAGCACCCCTACCTGAGTCCTGGTTCATCCACTATCACCCTCCCAAACATTTTGTTCTTGGAATTATTCCCTTTCTTTCCTTCACCAAAGTTCACCTCTCTGAGATTACCATTGCATAACTTTAATATATCTCTCCCAGCTTTTAAAGCTGAGGAGTTGAGTCACACAAAGTATGTTCTCTGACCACACTGGAATTAAGTTAGAAAGCAATAGCAAGATAGCCAGAAAATCCCCAAATAGTTAGAAACCAAAAAAAAAAAAAAAAACACTTTCAAACACCCTTGGTCAAAAAGATATCAAAAGTTAAGAAAAGACAACAAAAAAGAAATAAAAAAAATTTTTTTAAGACAGCAAAAATTAAATTCAAAAGTATTTTGAACTGAATGAAACTGAAAACACAACATATCAATGTTTGTCAGATGGCACTAAAGCAGTACTCAGAGGAAAATTTATAGCACGTAATAATACACTAGAAAAAGAAGAACCTGTCTCAAATCAATGACCTCAGCTTCCATGATAAGAAATTAGAAGAAGAGCAAATGAAACCCCAAATGAGCAGATGAAAGGAAATAAAGATCAGGACAGAAACCGATGTAATCAGAAGAAAGCAATAAAGGTAAAAAATCAATGAAGCTAAAAGCCAGTTCCTTAAGGGGAAACAAAAAACAAGTGCTAAACCTCTAGCCAGACAAATCAGGAAAAAAAAAAAAAATGAAAGGCACAGATTACCAGTGTCTGGAATGAAAAGTAGCATTATTATGATTAATAAAAAGATAATAAGGGGTCAGGCACGGTGGCTCACACCGGTAATTCCAGCATTTTGGGAGGCCAAGGCGGGTGGATCACCTGAGGTCAGGGGTTCAAGACCAGCCTGGCCAACATGGTGAAACCCCGTCTCTACTAAAAATACAAAAATTAGCCAGGCATGGTGGCAGGCACCTGTGATTCCAGCCACTCTGGAGGCTGAGGCAAGAGAATCGCTTGAACCTGGGAGGCAGAGGTTGCAGCAAGCCAAAATCGCACCACTGCACTCAGCCTGAGTGACAGAGTAAGACTCTGTCTGAAAAAAAACAAAAAAAAGATAATAACAGCATATGACTAACAACGTCTTATCAATGGAATTAACAGCTTACATAAAATGTACACATTTATTAATATTTTTTTAAAAAAACACTAGGCTCACTGAAGAAACGGAAAACCTGAATAGTTGAAGATCTGTAAAATGACGTTTCAAATACTCTTTGGAAAAAAAGGAAAGAAAGAAATGGTGGTTGGGGCATAAAAGGAACCACACACAGCAGGTGCCCAGCTATTGACTTGACTTTGATAGATAAAGTGGGCTCAGGGTGGCAGGGCACAGTTTGACCACATCTGCTTGAGTAAAGCTGAGTCATGATGAGATGGTAGCTCTCTGCTAATCTCAGAGTCACTAATCAAACACACTCAGATAAAACACATGTGGGTTACACGGAAGAAGATGAATGAAGGGATCTAATTGCCTGTTCTTGACCTTGACACACCTTTGGCAATCCCTTTGTTTTCTGAGTACACATTTCATGGGGAGATGCTGTATATTTTACATATTAACTGTCACTTTGGACAAAACAAAAATGCAAACACTTTTAGCAAACGGGTTATGAAACAATTAGATAAAACATTCTAACAAACGACTTAGGGCATAGAAGCTTCATAAACATTCTCTCCCATTTGAGGGAACACTAGGAACCACACAGAGATTGCTTGGCCATGCCTGGAAGTCTAATTACAGGACATCTTTTTTCTTGCATTCTTAAGTTTCAGTTTCTCTTAAGCAAGAAAGGGGATCAATGTCCTGAGAAGCACTTACTGTGGAAATAAATTCATCGCATCTTCAGATAAAGCAAACGTCTGCATTTTGCAGTCAGTGATGGGTGCACAACCAAGAAAATTACTTGGCACGTGTTTTCCTCCCATTGGCGTTCTCCCAAATAGTTTTAGTTCAACTGCTACCTATCTCAGGCCCCCTACTGACCCATCACCATCCAGTTTTGCTTTCAGGGAGGCAGACCTCTTAACCCTGCAAACCATTGCTTGGTTCAGTTAGGATCAAAAGAGGGATGTGTCTTGGCATGACGCAATACACAACTCGGAGAGAGGGTAGACCTGGGATGGCGGCATTAGAAAACTTTTTGGAACATTCAGCCTCTCTGGAGTTGCAGCACTGGAACACAGAACTTAATTCTGCTGCACAGCCCCAACCCAGCCATGCTGGCCTGCAGCCATGAGTCACCTTCAGCCTGGAGCAATTCGGAGAATTGATATCTCTATAAAAACAGGTCTCAATACCACTTTGAATGTGTACAAGTGTTAGTCTCAGATAAACAGGACCAGACATATTGGCTGTGAACAAAGTAGCATCCAGTGGGGCACACGGAGATACAAGGGAAAGAGGAGTTGTAAAACAACACAGGGTCAGAATCCATGCCTTCCATTAGCTGGGTTACTTACTCGGATCTCCATAATCCAAATACAGGGGAGAAGGCATCTATACCCTATGAAGTATAATTTTGGCAGAACAAGGTACCTTTCTTAGGATATGGACTACCCCAGGAAGGTATATCCCTTGCAAGGATTTGCCATTCAGAACTGCCCAATCCTGATGCTAAAAGACAACAAAGGAGATTTAGGGTCATACTAGCATTGCAGAAAGTCAGCCCCTACCTTTTCTGTAATCACCACAGTTCTACAACTTTAAGTCATCTATGCCAGAATTCCCATTTTGGGGAACAGTAATAGATTGAAGGGTAGCTGCCAAGAAGATATGTCCATGTGTCAGAATCTATAAATCTTTTCTTTGGAAGAAATGTTTTTGCAACTGTAATTAAGGATTTCAAGCTGAGATCATCCTGGATTATCCAAGTGGGCCCTAAGTCAACGACAAGTGTCTTTTCACAAAACATAGAGAAACAAGGCAGGCATGTGAAGACAGGTTGATTAGAGGGATGTGGCTGTCAGGCACGTTGCTTGCATAAAGAGACCTCCAAACAGGCTTTATGTGAGCCACATAGCTGTTTTACTCACCCACGTGCGGGTGGGCTGAGTCCGAAAAGAGAGTCAGCAGAGGGCGGTGGGACAGGAGTTGGCATCACAGGTTTGGGCAAGTGGTCAGTTAAAAGTGGTAATCTATTTTGTGGAGGGGAAGGGTATCATGGGATGCCTGGTCACAAGGGTAGGGGTCATCTATTGCAAACAGGCATGATCATAAGGGTGGGGGGTATTGGTTGCAAGGGGAGGGGAGGGTGCGGTAAATTACACAGTTACAGGGGTAGGGGTCTTGAGAAACCCAATGTCCAGGGGGGAAATTTCACAAGCCTGGGCAGGAACGATGGTTGCAGGTTGCAGGTTGCAGGGGGAGAGCAATTAGTTGAGGCAGGAACAAATTATTTCACTTCTTTCTGTGCCCACTTGGTTACTTGTGGTTACTTCAGACTTTCTGGCTCCTGGGGACCATCCAGAGGTGTTCGTGCAGGTCACCAAGGCTATAATGGCCAGACTTGGACTTGGAGGCCTGACAGTGGCCCTAAGGCAAGGAAAGCCTGCAGCCCACAAAAGCTCGAAGAGTCAAGGAAAGATTTTCCTCTAGAGACTTCAGAGGGAATGCAGCTATGCTGACAACTTGCCTCCAGAACTGTGAGAGTGAATTTCTGTTCTAAGTCACCAAGTTTGGGGTTGTTTTGTTTTGTTTTTGAATGGCAGTTCATTCTTCATTTGGCTCTCTTTAAGTCTGTTATTGGTGTATAGGACTGCTTGTGATTTCTGCACATTGATTTTATATCCTGAGACTTTGCTGAAGTTGCTTAGTTTCAGTAGATTTTGGGCTGAGATGATGGGGTCTTCTAAATATACAATCATGTAATCTGCAAATAGAGATAATTTGATTTCCTCGTTTCTTAATTGCATACACTTTATTTCTTTTTCTTGCCTGATTGCTCTGGCTAGAACTTTCAATACTATATTGAACAGGAGTAGTGAGAGAGGGAATAATTGTCTAGTGCCAGATTTCAAAGGGAATGCCTCCAGTTTTTGTCCATTCAGTATGATACTGGCTGTGGGTTTGTCTTAAATAGCTTTTGTTATCTTGAGATAAGTTCAATGGATACCTAGTTTATTGAGAGTTTTTAGCATAAAGGGCTGTTTGTTTTGTCAAAGGCCTTCTCTGCATCTACGGAGATAATCAAGTAGTTTTTGTCTTTGGTTACGTTTATGGGGTGGATTACATTTATAGACTTGCATATGCTGAACCAGCCTTGTATGCCCAGGATGGACTCTACATGATCATGATGGATAAGCTTTGTTGTGCTGTTGCAATCAGTTTGCCAGTATTTTATTGAAGATTTTTGCATCTATGTTCATCATGGATATTGGCCTGAAGTTTTCTTTTATTCTTGAGTCTCTGCTGTGTTTGGTATCAGGATAATGTTGGTCTCATAAAATGATTTGAGAAGGATTCTCTCTTTTTGGATTGTTTGGAAAAGTTTCAGGAGTGGTACCAGCTCCTCTTTGTATGTCTTGTAGAATTCAGGTATGAACCAATCTGCACCTGGGCTTTTTTTGGTTGATAGGCTATTAATTACTGTCTCAACTCCAGCCCTTGTTATTGGTCAATTCAGGATTTTGACTTCTTCCTCGTTTAGGTTTGGGAGGGTGTAAGTGTCAGGAATTTATCAATTTCTTCCAGGTTTACTGATTTATGTGTATAGAGTTGTTTGTAGTAATCTCTAACAGTAGTTTGCATTTCTGTGGAATCTGTGCTAATATCCCCTTTATCCTTTTTGATTGCATCTATTTGATTCTTCTCTCTTTTCTTTTTTATTAATCTGGCTAGTGGTCTATTTTGTTGATCTTTTCAAAAAACCAGTTCCTGGATTTATTGATTTTTTGAAGGTTTCATTGTGTCTCTATCTCCTTCAGTTCTACTCTGATCTTAGTTATTTCTTGTCTTTTGCTAGCTTTTGAGGGTTTTTGATCTTGCTCCTCTACCTCTTTCAATTTCAATGATAGGGTGTCAATTTTAGATCTTTCCTTGCTTCTCATGTGGGCACTTATTGCTATAAATTTTCCTCTAGACAGTGCTTTAAATGTGTCCCAGAGATTCTGGTATGTTGTGTCTTCATTCCCATTGGTCTCAAATAACATCTTTATTTCTGTCATTTCATTGTTTATCCAATCAACATCCAAGAGCCAATTGTTCAGTTTCTATGAAGTTGTGCAGTTCTGAGTTAGTTTCTTAATCCTGAGTTCTAATGTGATTGCACTGTGGTCTGAGAGACTGTTATGATTTCCATTCTTTTGCATTTGCTGATGAGTAATTTACTGCTAATTATGTGGTCAATTTTAGAGTAAGTGTGCTGTGGTGCTCAGAAGAATGTATATTCTGTGGATTTAGAGTGGAGAGTTCTGTACATTCTATTAGGTTTGCTTGGTCCAGACCTGAGTTCGAGTCCTGGATATCCTTGATAATTTTCTGTCTCATTGATCTGTCTAATATTGACAGTGGAGTGTTAAAGTCTCTCACTATTATTGTACGAGAGTCTAAGTCTAATTGTAGGTGGTCAAGAACTTGCTTTATGTATCTGGGTGCTCCTGTATTGGGTGCGTATATATTTAGGATAGTTAGCTCTTCTTGTTGCATTGATCCTATTACCATTATGTAATGACCTTCTTTGTCTCTTTTGACCTTTATTGGTTTAAAGTCTATTTTATCAAAGACAAGGATTGCAAATCCTGCTTTTTTTTTTTTTTTTTTCTCTCCATTTGCTTGGTAAATCTTCCTTCATCCCTTTATTTTGAGACTATCTGCATGTGAGATTGGTTTCCTGGATACAGCACACTCATGGGTTTTTACTTTTTATCCATTTTGCCAGTCTGTGTCTTTTAATTGGGGCATTTATCTATTTACATTTAAGGTTAATATTATTATGTGTGAATTTGATCCTGCCATTTTGATGCTAGTTGGTTGTTTTGCCCATTAGTTGACACTGTTTCTTCATTGTGTTGATGCTCTTCACCTTTTGGTACCTTATTGGAGTGGCTGGTACTGGTTGTTCCTTTCTGTGTTTAGTGCTTCTTTCAGGAGCTCTTATAAGGCAGGCCTGGTGGTGATGAAATCTCTGAGCAATTACTTGTTTGTAAAGGATTTTCTTTCTCCTTCGCTTATGAAGCTTAGTTTGGCTGGATATGAAAGTCTAGGTTGAAAGTTCTTTTCTTTAAGGATGTTGAATATTGGCCCCCACTCTCCGCTGGCTTTTAGGGTTTCTTCAGAGAGATCTGCTATGAGTCTGATGGGCTTCCCTTTGTGGGTAACCTGACCTTTCTCTCTGGTTGCCCTTAGCATAATTTTCTTCATTTCAACCCTGGTGAATCTGACTATTATGTGCCTTGGGGTTGATGTTCTTGAGGAATATCTTTGTGGTGTTCTCTGTACTTCCTGGACTTAAATATTGCCCTGCCTTGCTAGGTTGGGGAAGTACTCCTGGGTAATAACCTGAAGAGTGTTTTCCAAATTGGATTCATTCTCTTCTTCACATTCAGGTACACCTATCAAAGGTACATTAGGTCTTTTCACATAATCCCATGTTTCCTGGAGGCTTTGTTTATTTCTTTTTACTCTTTTTTTCTCTAATCTTGCCTTCTCATTTTATTTCATTGAGTTGGTCTTCAATCTCTGATATCCTTTCTTCTGCTTG
>CAUYLG010060126.1:0-22793 GCA_963573385.1 Cacajao melanocephalus | reverse complement strand
TATACTACAAGGCTACAGTAATCAAAACAGCATGGTACTGGTACCAAAACAGAGATACAGATCAATGGAACAGAACAGAGGCCTCGGAGGCAACACCACACATCTGCAACCATCTGATCTTTGACAAACCTCACAAAAACAAGCAATGGGGAAAGGATTCCCTGTTTAATAAATGGTGTTGGGAAAACTGGCTAGCCATGTGCAGAAAGCAGAAACTGGACCCCTTTCTGACACCTTACACTAGAATTAACTCCACATGGATTAAAGACTTAAACATAAGACCTAACACCATAAAAACCCTAGAAGAAAACTTAGGCAAAAACCATTCAGGACATAGGCATAGGCCAGGACTTCATGACTAACACACCAAAAGCATTGGCAACAAAAGCCAAAATAGACAAACGGGATCTAATTAAACTCCAGAGCTTCTATACAGCAAAAGAAACAATCATTAGAGTGAACCAGCAACCAACAGAATGGGAAAATATTTTTGCAACCTACTCATCGGACAAAGGGCTAATATCCAAAATCTACAAAGAACTAAAACAGATTTACAAGAAAAAAAAACCCATTCAAAAGTGGGCAAAGGACATAAACAGACACTTTTCAAAAGAAGACATATATGAGGCCAACAAACATATGAAAGAATGCTCATCATCACTGGTCATTAGAGAAATGCAAATCAAAACCACATTGAGATACCATCTCATGCCAGTTAGAATGGCGATCATTAAAAAATCGGGAGACAACAGACGCTGGAAAGGAAGTGGAGAAATGGGAACACTTTTACACTGTTGGTGGGAGTGTAAATTAGTTCAACCATTGTGGAAGACAGTGTGGCGATTCCTCAAGGACCTAGAAATAGAAATTCCATTTGACCCACCAATCCCATTACTGTGTATATATCCAAAGGATTATAAATCGTTCTGTTATAAAGACACATGCACACGTATGCTCATTGTGGCACTGTTTACAATTGCAAAGACCTGGAACCAACCCAAATGCCCATCGATGATAGACTGGACAGGGAAAGTGTGGCACATATACACCACAGAATACTATGCAGCCATAAAAAAACGATGAGTTTGTGTCCTTTGTAGGGACATGGATAAATCTGGAAGCCATCATTCTTAGCAAACTGACATAAGAACAGAAAACCAAACACTGCATGTTCTCACTCATAGGCATGTGTTGAACAATGAGAACACATGGACACAGGGAGGGGAGGATCACACCCTGGGGTCTGTTGAGGGTGAATAGAGGAGGGACAGCTGGGGGTAGGGAGGTTGGGGAGGGATAACAGGGGGAGAAATGCCAGATATAGGTGACAGGGGGATGAGGCAGCAAACCACATTGGCATGTATGTACCTATGCAACAATACTGCATGTTCTGCACATGTACCCCAGAACCTAAAGTGCAATAATATATATATATATATATAAATTATTTAGAATGTAAAAAATAATTCACATTGAGACAAAAGGATAAGATGGATAATTAATCATGGTGGTGGCCAGGTGTGGTAGCTCACACCTGTAATCCCAGCACTTTGGGAGGCTGAGGCAGGCAGATCACCTGAGGTCGGAAATTTGAGACCAGCCTGACCAACATGGAGAAACCTCATCTCTACTAAAAATACAAAATTAGCTGGTCGTGGTGGCACATGCATGTAATCCCAGCTACTCGAGAGGCTGAGGCAAGAGAATCGCTTGAACCTGGGAGGCAGAGGTTGCTGTGTGCCCAGATAGTGCTATTGCACTCTAGC
Source organism: Cacajao melanocephalus (assembly GCA_963573385.1). NCBI lineage: Eukaryota > Metazoa > Chordata > Mammalia > Primates > Pitheciidae > Cacajao > Cacajao melanocephalus. The sequence continues at coordinate 21,027 of CAUYLG010060126.1, read as the reverse complement.
CTGGGCAACAAGAGTGAAACTCCATCTCAAAAAATAAATAAATAAAATAAAATAATATAATATAACTGTAGTCGAACAATTTTAAGATAATCTGTATTGCGTGCTTGTCTGTGGGCCAGTATATTATTATGAACTTCATGTGCATTATTTCATATACTTGGTAACAACAGTAAGATATTCATACTGTGATTATCATTGTTTTCAGATGAGGAAACTGAAGGGTGAAGAGGTTAAATCGTTTGCCCAAAACTGGCAGTGGGAGAGTGGTGCAGCCAACATTTAAACCTAGGTAGCCCAAATACAGCATCTACGCTTAAATCCATGGCATCACAGATGACCTGGTAGCCACCGTTCCCTGAAGGAGTTGAAGGAGCTTTTATAGAAGAAGTGGTACCTGAACTGGACCTTAGAGAGTAAGTAAAATTCTACCAGATAAAGAACATATACAAGTGTTAGTCCAGCCTGAGGTTTGTGTGCAAGGGCAGAGTCGTAAAAGGCCACTACGTGTTTCCTGGAATACCTCATGGTCATAAGTTGCTGGGGTGTGGGTGTAGTGGGGGTTGGGTAGAGGGAGAGGTATGAGCTGGGGACGGAGTGGCTGAAAAAAGAGGTTGGTATAGAGGAATCCAAATATATTTTTGAAATGGAATAAGGGTTGTTATATTTTAAATTTTCTTTTTCTTGTTAATACCAACCAAACAAGCAGCAGTGATGAAGTGAGGGTTGGTTATGTGAGTCCTTCAGTTTAGTAGTTAAGATTTTATCTTTAAGCAACTAGACATCATCAGCAGTTTTAAAGGAGGAGAATGACGTCATCGGCATCTTTTGTAAGAAAGATCAACTCTGGCAGCAGTGTGGAGAAAGGACTTGGATTGGGAGTGATGGTGTCACCAAGGTTGTTTAGCAGGATTCTGAAATATTATGCATGAAAAGACAGTGAGGACAGAGAGGCGGGCCCACATTTGATAGGCATCGCTGAATTGGGAGCAAAAGGGCTTGATGATAAATTTAACGTGGGTGGTATATTAATTTAATGCGGGTGGTTGAGGAGGAAGGAAGAATTGAAGATGACTGAGACTTCTAGTTTAGAATCCTGAGTAATTGGGGAATGTCATTAGCTGAAATAGGAGTGGAAGGAAGGAAATCATCCTATGTGAGGACTACCAGAAGCTTTATATATGTTATTTAATCTTAAATCCATAATGAAAAAATTAACATGCCCATTTTGCAGATAAGAAAAGTGAGGTAAAGTAGCTTGCCCATGGTCACACAACTAGTAGGAGCTGGGATGTGAAATAAGGTCTTACTCCAATGCCCATATTCTTTCCATGATAGTAGGGGACTTTGTGCTTTTTACCTCTTTGAACCTCTCTACACTCTAATAATTTTAGTTTAGAAAAACAGGACTGAAGCTCAATGGGAAGGTAGACCATGGAAACAAGGTCTTTGATTTGTTATTGATTTCACTTTGATTTCTAAATTGTTAAAGTATTTCAAATAATTTCAGAAGAAAATCATGACCATGATATTTTGTTGTGCTCATTAAAATACTGCAGTCTGAAGAGAGATTAAAAGTTTGCCCTAATGACATTAAGGACCAGAGCAGCACTGTGCAATACAATTTTCTGCAGTGATGGAAATGCTTTTTACTTACACTATCCAATACAGCAGTTATTAGGCCATATGCTACTGAGCACTTGAAATGTGGCTAGTATCATTGAGGAACCGACAAGTTAATTCTAATTGATTTTAAGTGATTTCAAATTAAATAAGCATATGTGGCTAGTGACTGCCATATTGGGTGGTTTAGGACTAGAGAAACAGTCATCAGAGAAAAGGCCTTGCTGGTACCCCTGAGAAATTGCTAGGTATTTGATCACCTGCCTCATACCTGTGGGTAATATTGGTCCTACACTTGGGGACCATAATTTATTAGTTAGCAAGAGGTTTTTTCCTACTGTGGACCACAAACTTATTTTACTATGTTTTATCTTTAGGAGAGTAAGTACAGTACTCCCCTTCCTTTCTTATCTGAGAATCATTATAGTCATTTTCTCTGTATTTACATTTTTTCTGTATAGAGCATGATTTAAGAGCTCAAGCTCCAGGAAAACTGCCTGGGTTCAAATCCCAGTTCTGCCACTGAATATTTTGTGCCTTGAGTTAGTTACCTCAGATTTGCAAGCATCACTTTCCCTGTTAATAAAACAGGGATAACAATAGTGCCTCATTCATAGGGTAGTTGTGAGGATTCAGTTAAACAACCTATGGAAAATGCTTAGCCAACATCTGGCACATGCTAAATACTCAGTAAAAGTTAGCTATTCTATAACTAGTACTGTGTGATGGTGTGTACTTTGTACCTCTGCATTTTGACATTTACTCTATTTTTGCTTCAGTAGAAAGTATTCCTCCAGATCTGTGTCAGAACATTCCAAAAAGAAACACACATTCCTTAAGATAGGAAGGGAGGCAGTTTTGAAGAATTAGATTTTGTCTTATTGTAGGCATGAGTTTTGAGTTGTTTTTGATTTTACTTTGATTTCTATATTGTTAAAGTATTTAAAATCATTACAGAAGAAAATCACGACCATGATATTTTGTTGTGATCATTAAAATTCCCTTAGTTTAAGCTCAAACTGTTGCACATACACCACACAATCAAATAAAAATACTAGAAGTTCTGAATGTCGGCACAGAAGATTTCTTGATGTTTTGTAGTTACACAGCTTTTTTGTTTTGTTTTGTTCTGAGATGGGGTCTTGCTGTGTGGCTCAGGCTGGAGAGCAGTGGCTATTCACAGGCAAGATCATACTATAACCTTGAACCTCCAGCGTCATGTACCCTCTTGCCTCAGCCTCCCCAGTAGCTGGTACTACAGACTTGGGCCACTGCGCCTGACTCAGACCTGTTTAATTGAAATATTTAATGCCTAGTGTTTGGCTATTCAATGCCACTTAGAAGTGGTTGGATATTTGTTGATTAAGGACTATTTAAAGACTAATGACGTCACAGGAAAGAACATGTAATAGAATCCCTTTTGTTGTCACCACTTTTGTATTTTGTAATCTTTGGATTGTAAAACCGCAATGTAATATAGTATTGCACTCTCTACGGTGTTTGTGCAAACAACATTTTTTTTCCCCATTAGATTGGAATTTTGAGATCTGGCTTCAAGTGCCAGTTCTGCTTTTGGTTTGTCTAAATAAGGAAAAGTCATTTATTTCTCTGGGCCACAGAGAGATAAATGTCATCTGTAAAGTCTAAGAGTTGATCTCTATTTGATTCTAGAATGGTCTCTCAAGTATCCTTGCAAATAAAATTCCTTGGATCTGCCTCCTCTTCCCGCCCCGCCCCCAGGAGGACCTTTAGCCTTAAGGGATTTAAGAGAGGTCATTTTTATGTACTGTTCACAGCATTTACTTCCATGCTTTAAAAAACATGCTCTTGGAATATTCTTGGATATTTTATTTCCTTGGAAAACAATTAATGGGTGAGTCAGCATGAAGAAAAAACCTACTCACAATAGATATAAAAATTCCATCAGGTGGTGAAACGAGAAATGATTTTCTTTGTAAACTTAAATGATGAGGTATGGAGAAACCAAGTATTTATAAAATGAGTGCGCGGTGGGAAAGCTTTATGTAGCAAAGCTAACATGCTGTTACATATTCAGCAAGACAGGGGGCATGGGGAGTCCTCTCCATGCTGCCCTAAAACTGCTATTACAATAAACGTCCCTTTCAGTGAGAAAGACAATGTGTCGGGAGGCGGACGAAGGAAGGAAGCAAAGGAAGGGTCAAAGACTTCCCTCCAGCCCCGATCGGTCCTCTCCGTAAATTCATACTTAAGGGACTTTCCTCCTGTAGCTGCGGAACGCTAGGTGGCCGTTTCGACGTCACTGTCAGGGCATTTGAGGGATTTTGCGTGTCCAGGCAAGCAGTGACTTCCCGACTCCTCCAGCTCCCGGGGCGAAGTCCGGCCGGGGGAGTCTGAGAACCCGGCCCCGGGGGCGCGGCGGCCGGAGGAGGGCGCGGAAGCGTTTCCTGGGTGAGCCCGGCGGCTGGACCCGTTTCCGGAAGGCTGATTGCATCAGGTGTGGAGCAGGGCGCCTCCTCGGCCCAACCTGGCGGCCTCTGCGCCTGCGCGCACTGCCCCGCCCCGCCGCCGCGGACTCCACCGCGGGTTTTCCTCTCGGTCGGAAGAGACCGAGCCGGGAGAGGTGGGCGTCGCTCACCTACCCGAGACACCCGAGAGAGAGCAGGGTGGCCAGGGTAGGCTCCGGGGATCCGAGGGGAGCTGTGATGTCCGGGAATAGTGTGCCTTGGAAAGAGGACCTGCCTGCAAGGTTGGAGGCTGGTCGATCTCCGCTCTTGATCGGAGTGGTGGTCTTGGACTGGTTTCCTCGCCTCTCTGCCCTTGAAGATCACAAACTAGGAACCACAATGCTTTCCAGTTCACAGAGCCTGTATTTTCCCCAAGAGGGCTACTGTGGCCCTCGACTATTCTTGGTCTACGGGCGTGTTAGCTGGGTCTTGGTTGGGGTGCAGAGACTCAGTCCCAAGAATGAACACTTCCATGCATTTATAGGGATTTCTTTGTGACAGTATTGTTTTCATCTTGTAGGAAGGAGGGACATGATTGTTGGCCTCCAGCTGGGTCTGAGGGAAATAATTGTTCATTGGAGAGGTTATTGGAGTGCAAAAGTCAGAAACCCTCTCCAGAAGGCAGCCCCCCTCCTGTCCATTCGTAACAACCTCATTTTGAGTCTGCATGAGGGTCCCGCTGTACACTCTTCACACCTTGTGCATTTCCCTCCAGCACTCTGCCTGTTTGAAATGACCGTTTGGAGTGATTATTTGACAGATGTCTGTAAACCGTCCGGACTGTAAATTCCATGAATGCAGGGGCCTGGGCTTTTAAATTAAACTCTGTCCTCAAATCTAGTACAAGACCTCGTGGATCCTTAATGAATTCATGCAGGAAAGAATAAAGTAATGCACACCTCCACTGCATAGAGTCCTCACAGGAAGAATCATGTGAGTTTTTTATTCGAGATCCTCGGTAGGACTGTTTATGTGTTTGTGCATGGGTTGGGTTCTCAAAGTGTATAGTTCTCAGACCGGAAGCATCAGCATCCTCTGGGAACTTGTTAGATACACAGATGCTTGGGCTCTACCATATATCTACCTATTCAGAGACTTGGATTGAGACTCGGGGATTTGTGCTTCAGCAAACCCTCCACGCGATTCTGATCCAGGCTCCAGTTTGACAACCGCTACCCTGGCCAATAGCAATCTTAAGGATACTTTGGGGATGTCATTCAGTGTCTGGGCAGAGCACGGTTTACCACTTACTGAGACTCGACTCTCATCAGGGCCTTGCTTGTACGGTTAGAATTAGAGTTACAGATAATATTATTGGCGGTGGAAGGGAAAATCTGCTTTTCCTCCCCTGCAGTTGTATTTCACCCCCGGTGTCATCTTGTGATTTCCGGATCAAACAAAAGTGTGTGTGTGGCATATGCCTGGGGGTGGGATAGGAGGCAGAAGGAAGGAGAAGGTCTTGCCGACAACTTGCAGTTAGCCTGTGTGGGTGTGGGCAGCTCTCCTGTGGGGACATTTTCCTATTGCAAGGGAATGCTTGCATGTGGGAGAAAAGCCAGGGCTAAGGTAACCCAACTACCTTTTGGTGCAGTCAGACACCATAGACATGGAGCGGGTACGCGGGCTGCACCGCACGTCCTGCCTTTGGGTCTCACTGGGGCACCTATTGCCTCCCTGCTTGTTCCCAGGCGGTTGGAGAGCTTGCCTCCCGAAGGCGCCGCCGCCTCCACCTGCAGGGGTCGCCCTGGGAGCGCGGCCCGCCCCCTTCCGCCCGGCCCCCGCCCCCCGGCCCCGCCTTTCTCCCGTTCGGCCCCCGCCCCGCCGGGTTCCGCCAGCCTCCCCTCGCGCAGCCGCCGCCAAAGCCTGGAGAAGTGGAATATCGTCGGCGCCGCTCCCTGCGCGGGACTCGCGGAGCGGCACTGAGCATGCTCAGTCGGTGGAGCCCGTTCTGATCTCAAGTAGGAAGCTTGTGCGCTGCAACCGCAGCTGATCTGGGCGCTCCGGGGAGGGCGAGACTGGAGCAGAGCCGCCGGGCGCCGGAGCCGAGGCGAGCGCCGCGCGCACCACTGGTGAGCCCTGCTTTCTTCCTTGCCTTTGCCCCGCATTACGCGGCAGCCGGAGAGTGCTGGGGAGACACCCGGGCAGCGGCAGCAGCGTGCGGCGAGCGGTTGCGGGTTCCCCCGGCTGCTGCTCCTCTGCTCCCGGCCCCGGGGGCTGCGCGGCCACTGCCGCCGGCTCAGCCGCAGCCACAGCTGCAGCAGCTGCCGTGGCATCTGCAGCGGGGCTCCCGCTGCGGAGTCCCGTGCGCCCTGCGCCCGCGCCGCAGGCCGGTGGCACGGCGACTGCGGGCTCACTCTCCTTGACTTCCATCCCTCCCGCTTCCCGGCGCCCTCTTTCCCTCTGCAGCCCCGGCTTGGCAGGGCCTGGGGCGGGGGAGACCGGGTTGGAGGCGGTGCGCCCGGGTGGGGACTGCGGAGGGGAAAAGTGAGGGTGGGCGCCGGCGGGAAGAGCGCACACCCCCTAGTCCTGGCATCGGCCTCTGCTGTGCGGCTGGGCTGTCCCTCCCGGGCGGCAGCGCACTCCTGCCGGGGAGTTGGGGCCAGGGTTGGCTTTCCACGAGGGGTTCAGAGGCCAGCCGCTGAGACATATAAGGGGGAAAAGTTCCTTTTTCCTCTCGGTGGCAGTGAGAGCGTTTAACTAGAAAATGGCTGTGCAGAGGGGACCGACTCGGGGAAACTGGCCCCTGGGTTTTGAAAGCCCCTGCGATGCCCGCCGGGCAGAATGGAGGTTGGAACGCTAGAAATGACATTTGTGCGTTGAGAACAGAGCTGGACGGAGGGAGGGATACCGAGACCCACAGAAACAATGAAAGGTGGTCTCCACGTCGGTGAAGAAGTCTAGATCACGGCTTCGGGGCAAACAGCCGAGGGAGAGCGGGACAGGAATTAAAAAAAATAATCTGGGTAAATCGTGTTTGGAGTTGCGACCGATCGTTCTGTAGTCAAGTTCTGCGCGGTTTTAGAGCCACGACTGTCACAGACGTTTTTGGATGGATTGAGTGGTTGAGGACGGTCGAAATTGAGAGGAGAATAAGGTCAACCTCGGAAGCTCCAACTGGGCTCTCGGAGGGGACAGTTTGTTTAAGTCCCTCAGTCACTGGCTTTACATTGTGCCCAATTACTTACGTGAAATACCTAAAGGATTATCATAAAATGTTGCTAGCAGTGGTGTTTGAATCCCAAGGAATGAGGAAACTTTGTGAGGTTGGCATGGGTTTGTCATTTGTTTTAATATTTCACTGATTTAACAAACACACAGTGGCAGCTTGATCTGTTGTTTCTGGATTTTGCTCTCTTAAATCTTGCTTTTTTTTTTTAAAAATCTTGTCATGGATTGAGATTTCAAATCTTGTCCTCAAATGGCCATAATAATTTAGAGTATTAGAATTTTTGTGGCTGGCCTTTTAGGAACAGATGGAATCCTTGAAAGGGGATTTGTTCATGAACTTAGGTAGCAACCTTCTCGTTTTCAACTTGTAGCTTGTAAGCAATATTTGTTCAACAGTTGTTTATACTAACTTGCAGCATCCTAGAAATGGCATCGTTCATAAAGGATAATATTTGTGGCGGGGATGGGGAAACCTCCAGGCTGGGGAAATGCTGAGAGAACACAGGTGGCAGTAGAGTACAGTGGGCCGATCCTGGGGCAGAAGGTGGTGGGGTACAGATGCAAGATTTCAATTGCTGTTCTTTCGTTGTCCGTGTACTGGATGACCCCAAAGTCACCCATGGTCTTCATAAACTGGATGTAACCATGTCTCTAGATATTTGCTCAAGAGCCTTTGAGAAAGGACTCTAAAGTTGAGATCCTTTCCACGGAAGGTTTTTAGGTCCTATACTTTTATTCCCTCTTCAAATGCATACTTTTAACTGAATAAATTCACCTTCAAGGAGCCAGTGTGAACTGTCTTTCTGACATTTTCATAAAGTGGTAATTGAAAAGCTTGATGATGAGGTGGGAGGATTGCTTGAGCCTAGGAGTTTGAGGCTGTAGTGAGCTATGATCACGCACCTGCACTCCAGCCTGGGCAACAAACCAAGACCCTGTCTCTAAAAAAAAGAAACCTTGATAAGCTAAAGTGTAAAATACTGGTCTTTACACATAACTGGAATAATATGAATACTGATTCCAAAATTATTTGGGAAAAGACTATTGTATATTGTAAGAATCCACATGTACAAACATAAAATATTTTTAAATTGTTTCTCTTTGTCACGTTTCAATCTTTTGATGATTATTTTCTTTTCCTGCTGCCAGAGAAGCAACAGCTTATGAATATTGAATGCTTTTATTTTTCTATTACCACAGGAATGAATACTAAGAGCCTTGCCAGCATATTAGAATAGTTATGTGTGTACTATCCTGATTACTGGGTATCTAAATTTATCTTTTAAGAAAAATGGAAGGGAGAACATCAGGAAGAATAGCTAGAGTAGCTAATAGATGCTGGGCTTAATACCTAGGTGATGAGTTGATCTGTGCAGCAAACCACCATAGCACCTGTTTACCTGTGTAACAAGTCTGCACATCCTGCACATATACCTGGAACTTAAAATAAAAGTTGAAGGAAAAAAAAGAAAGAGAAATGGAATGTTATGTCTCTGTACGTTTTTCAATTTCACTTTAAAAATAGAGGATACCTGGCAGGGTGTGGTGGCTAATACCTATAATCCCAGCACTTGGGGAGGCCACGCTGGGCAGATCACTTGAGGTCAGGAGTTTGAGACCAGCCTGGCCAAGAGGTAAAACCCCTGTCTCCACAAAAAATACAAAAATTAGCTGGGTTTCGTGGCTGTTGCCTATAATCCCAGCTACTCAGGAAGCTGAGGCAGGAGAATTCCTTGAACCTGGGAAGTGGAGGTTGCAGTGAGCCGAGGTTGCGCCGCTGCACTCCAGCCTGGGCAAAAGGGCGAGACTCCATCTCAAAATAAATAAATAAATAAAATAAAAAAAGACAATACCCTTGTGATATAACACCTTAAGTTTTCCAGGGGGGTGGCAGGGCGGGACAGACTTTTAGGAAAGTATTGTAATAAGTTACTGGTTATGTGGGGAATACTTATTTTCCTACATGGGGTTAAGGAAACCAGCATTTGTTCAATGCTTATTATTATTATTTAAGATGGAGTTTCAGTCTGTCACCCAGGGTGGAGTGCAGTGGCGTGATCTTGGCTCACTGCAACCTCTGCTTCCCAGGTTCAAGTAATTCTTCTCCTTCAGCCTCCTGAGTAGCTGGGATTACAGGCACCCGCCACCACGCCTGGCTAATTTTTGTATTTTTGGTGGAGATGTGTTTTCACTATGTTGGGCAGGCTGGTCTTGAACTCCTGACCTCAGGAGATCCACCTGCCTCTGCCTCCCAAAGTGCTGGGATTACAGGTGTGAGCCACCATGCCAGGCTAGTTCAGTGCTTATTATGTGTCCTATTATCCTATTAAGCTTTCGTATATATCATCTTATGCTGTAAGCATCTATGCATAAATGTCAGCTAAGAAAACCCCTCTGAAAAGGTGGGCACTCTTGATTGCACAGCAATAGAGCTTTAAGCTTTTATCTTATATGAGAATATCTTTAATTGATTCCATTATTATTCAATAAGCATTCTCTTTTAAAGCATCTTTGATTTGTTATTTAGAATTAAATTTGATTGGAACAGCGTATCTTCAGAATGATTTGAGTGTTTTCAAGAAGCTTCTATCCAGATTTTAAAACTGTTTTGTGTTCATTTATTTTCAACAATGTTGCACTACCAACAAATAAAATTAGATGTCAGGAAGATAAACCCAGATTAGCCGTTATGATGTTAATGTGTTATTAGTGCGCATTCTGCATGCTGATTTGTGTTTGTGTTGATGACATTTCCCTCAGCTGAAATGGTTTGTCAGAGGCAGAGTGACAGACTTTCCATAATAAAGGGTGTGGGGGGATTTGGAGGAAAGACCACTAACCAAGGACCCCAAAGACTTGCCTTTGGGGTTAGCTTGTCCCTTACTTTCATTCACCTGGGAAAAGTCAGTTCACATCTCTGGGTCTCTGTTTTCCCATCTGTAAAATGAGAGAGCTGCAGTCACCCTCTGGTTGTCTGTTGGGCCCTTCTTGTCCCAGTCTAGAGATCTGTGATGCAGCCATTAGAGGAGGGGGGTCTTCATTTACAGCAGGGGTACCCACTGTTTCGGACCCAAACAGGTCTGTGGCCTATTAGGAACTGGGCCATAGAGCAGGAGGTGAGCGGTGGGTGAGTGAGCTTTACTGCCGGAGCGCCACCTCCTGTCAGATCAATGGCGGCATTAGATTCTCATAAGACTGTGAACTCTTTGTGAACTGCACGTGTGTGGTATCTAGGTTGTGCCCTCCTTATGAGAATCTGCTGCTTGACGATCTGAGGTGGAACAGTTTCATCCCAATCCCCAACCCCGTCCTTGAAAAAATTGTCTTCCATGAACCCCGTCTGGGACTGCTGGTTTAGAGCATTAGTTGGAGCTGATTTTGGGTTTCCCTAAGTCTGGTTTGTTACTGCTTTGTCGAATGCCCTTCTTTTTTTGCCCAATTCCTACTTCCCTTTTAGTTTTCATTTATTATAAAATGGTTGTAATAAAATTAACTCTTTATGGCCCTGCCAGTCTAGGAAGGAGGGAAGGAAATGATTAGATTTGGGTAAAGTGTATTTGACATTTGAAACTACATAGCATTTTTTGAGGGGAGGTTTTCTGCTCTTGGGCACACAGATAGTCTGAGAAAGAAGCCTCTACCTAGGCTGCAGGGGAGAATGTCCTGTGCTTTGCTTCCCAGGCCCACCCTTGTGAAATTTTGGCAAGCCTTTCCTGTGTCCCATCCTCTGCCTTCTACCCTTGATGAGAAATGCAGCCCTTGGTCTCTTGAATACGATTTTCATTCTCATTTAACGTTAGCCCTGTCATTACGTTGGACAGATGCCTGTGGTTGGCTGTGGCAGTAGCAGGAGTGGTGGCTGGTGAAATGTGTCTACTCAGTGTCATTAGCGGGATCATGAGGTTTTTTTTTTTTTTTCCTCTTGGCAAGCTATGATGGGGCAGAGAGCAAAGGAAACCAATCCCATTTGGTGTTTTTAGTGCACTTTGCTTTCAAGAGGCTCACGAAACTCAGCCTCATTAACCTTTAAGTGAGGCAGTGAGGAGTTGTTATCCCGTTTAAATAATTGATAATAAAGGGACAGTGACTCTAGTTCCTCTGATCATAACCAGGCTCCAGGGTTCCTGGACCCCTGTTTGGAATGGGGCATTAATTCCAGACATTAGATGAATGCTGGGAGAGAGGAAGGACAGAGAGGGTGAAAGGTCAAGTCACACAACTGGGCAAGAAGTAAGAAGCTTGATGAGTTTAAAGGGATCAGAGCTCTTTGTGTATAGAGTTACAAGAGACATTCCCTTTCTATATAATCTATTTCCGTACTGTTTGAATCTTATCTTGTTTTCAGTAATGGACATACATTTCTTTTATAATCAGAGAAAAATCCCAATGTATAATTTATTGGTATATGAAATGTACAGATTCATATGGACAAATATGGGAAGAGAACAGGGAAAGAAATCAATGGCCAGAAGGATGGATTAAAGCTTTTCTTTGTTGTTGGTTAATGACTTGACCGTGGCTATAAACAAAGTTTACCAGTTTTACCCTCTCTTTGCCTCTTGTGGAAATCTTGCAAACTTTGTTTGCTAAGTAATAACCGAAGTTTCTGAAGTGTAACTTATTGGCAAGTATGCTTCAGGAATGCTTGGAGTGGGAGGAAGAGTGTTATTTTTTTTAAGTTGATGAAAAAGAATGCAGAGGCCGGCGCGGTGGCTCACTCATGTAATCCCAGATCCTTGGGAGGCCGAGGCAGGTGGCTTACTTGAGGTCAGGAGTTTGAGAGCAGCCTAGCCAAGATGATGAAACTCTGTCACTACTAAAAATACAAAAATTAGCCAGGCATGGTGGTGTGCACCTGTAATTTCAGCTACTCTGGAGGCTGAGGCAGGAGAATCGCTTGAACCCAGGAAGTGGAGGTTGCAGTGAGCTGAGACAACGCCGCTACACTCCAGCCTGGGTGACAGGGCAAGACTGTGTCTCAAAAAAAAAAAAGAATGCAGAATATTGGAATCGAGCTAGAAGGAAAAGCGTGTGTTTAGGAGGGTGAGCTAGATTGGAGAGAATTTGCAGAATTCCGGAGGGTAAAGGGAAATGTCATTGTTGAAGAAGGAAGGCTTGGCATTACTGGTGGTATGGGATATATCCCAGTCTTGTAAATCAGAGCTCAGTTTCCATACAATTTAAGAGTAACTGAGTATCTCCTATATGCAGAGCATAATAGACCCACAGGCCATTTACTGTTGGTTAGTGGTTTTTGCTGTTCCTATCACAACAATGATAATGATGTAGTGAATATGTCACAATTGTTCAAATGAGAAGATGTGTCCTTTTCTCTGATATTATGCCCTTCTCATTTTTGGGTAAGATTCTTTTATGATTTGATGGGAATATTTTTATCTGGTAGCTTAATGGTCCATGAAATTGGTAAGTCTGGGAATCTGGGCCTGAGATGCAAAGAGGCCTGCTCTTGGGATTGAGTTGAGTCATTCATAGAGGCCAGGCCAACATGTGGAGTTTGTGGGTTGGCTGATGGGTCCCCTGGGCTTTCCAGGAATATAGTCACCCAAGGGTCTAGGAACTGTGAACGAGCTAATTTTGAAAGTTCCCTGGGAGTCAGTGAGTACTCTTGAATTATAGCTCGAGAATGACAAGGAAAGCACCAAGATGAAAGATGAGGGTCTGAGGGAGCAGAACGGGCAAGTGATTGAAATGTGAATTTCGGCAGGCAAACCTTGAGATGTATCTTGACATTTGATTCTTTGCATGCAGGCCTCTTTCTGGCAAAACAACACACTTTAGCAATTCTTAGTGATTCTAGGAAATGGTGATAGGTCAATAGAAGGTAGAATTGTGTAACAGTCAGCTTGGCCTGGATTCCTGCAGTATCGTGCCATCCAGGGTGAGCCTTGAATTACTAGAGGAAACTTCAGAGTGATTTGCTCATAGAATTGCTGTTATTCACCTTTAGTTTTAGTTGCTATTGTGGGGTGAAGAAGGAGTGTCAAAACAACTACAACAAATTCTTTCTTTCTTTCTTTCTTTTTTTTTTGAGCTAGAGTCTCATTTGGTTACCCAGGCTGGAATGCAATAGTGTAATTTTGGGTCGCTGCAACCTCCACTTCCTGGGTTCAAGCAGTTTTCTTGCCTCAACCTCCTGAGTAGCTGGAACTACAGGCACCCGCCACCACCCCTGGCTAATTTTTGTATTTTTAGTAGAAATAGGAAATTTTTGTATTTTTAGTAGAGATGTTGGCCAGGAAGGTCTTGAACTTCTGACCTCAAGTGATCCACCCACCTCAGCCTCCCAAAGTGCAGGGATTACGGGCATGGTGCCTCTCCCTGGCAGCATCCTGCTTGCCCTTTGGTGCTGGCTCTGTTCTTCCCTTCTGATCTTCATTCAGTTTCTCAGGTAGACTTTTGTCCTGGGCAAGAGAGTCAGTTGACCTGCCACATTGAATATCCCAATTTGCTAGGTGGTACTGTTTGTCAGTAGAAGTGAATAACTCAGAATTTCCTTAACATGAGTTAGGTTTCTTGAGTTGGTTTATTCCTGGGGGAACTAATGCAGTTAAAATTTCTTGACATTTCAACAAAATGATCTTATACCACATTGCAAACACAGCTGAGGCATGATTTAGATGTGGAGACACCTTGGGAAGCATTGATGATTCAGACTCAGATTCTTCGGATTATCTGATCAGAACCTCTTGTCCTCTCCAAGAACCAAGGACTATTTATACCTTTTTCAGGACACTAGTGAAGAGAGACATTCATTTGGTGACACCCAGAAACCTTAGCTTCGTTTGTTCATTACTTTGTTCAGCAAATGCTTATTGAGTACATACTTTGTGCCAGGCACTGCGCTAAGTTCAGAAAGACAGAGAGGAATGTACCAGAACATTGGATATAGGGTGCTGCAGTAGAGGCATGTGTGTGATGGGAGTGGAGGGGAAGGAAGGCTGTCCTAACCCTGTAAGAGTGGCAAGAGCTGTGGCGAATGACTCCTCATGTAAAATTCCCACTATGGCAAGCCCTTCAGCTGTTTCCTTTCTCATCTTTCCTTAAATCAGTGGAACTCTTGTACTCTGTTTTTTACTACCCACCACCCAGGATTTGCTACTCCTTTTGTAAGGGAACTTGGGATTTGGCCTTTCACATCTCTGTGGCAGTAGTTCTTAAACGGGACAGTTTTGCTCACCGGGGAACATTTGGCAGTGACATTTTGATCGTTGTGACTGTGGAGGAAGAACTACTGGCATCTAGTAGAAGAGGCTAAGAATGCTACTTCTAGTAGCATCCTACAGCGTGTGCACGGGATAGCTCTATAAGGAGGCAGTAGGGGTTTAGTGGTCAAGTTCCAGTACTGGTCTGCAGTTTAATAGCCATATGACAAAAGACAACAGAATTACACAGTGCTCAGTTTGCTCATCTGCAAATAGGAATTTCAATTGTGCTTATATAATTTGATTGTTATGAAGATTTCATGAGTGAATGTATGACAACGGCATAGAACAATACTTGATGTGAAATAAGAACTTAACCACTATTATTTTTAGTTTTAAACAAAAACCTTACCTTTTGACTCTAAAGAGCTTAAGTTTGGAGAATCCAGGGCAGTCGAGCTTGTAGCACTACCTCTAAGTATGCTTTGGTGTAAGAAATGGCCCTTATTTTTATGTTTTTCTAGTTCCTTTTTGTCCATTGGCTTCATTTCCCATTGTTTCCATCTCTTGATTCTAAGGTTTTCAGTAGCTTTGTCTTTCATCCTTTTTTTTTTCCCAGGGACCCAAATTTATGCCCTTAGTGAGCTTTCCCTTAGAGGGCTGAGAATTATATTTGTGATTTTTTTTTTTTTTTTTTTTTAGCTCTGTCTATTTTGGGAATGGTGAGAAAATGGGAAGCAGGTCAGGGGAGTTGTTGCATTGCTTCCTGATTGTCATAGCTCTCTTCTCTGTAAAATCCCGTGAAGGATTGAGAGGCAGGTGGTAGTGCTTGCTTAGTAACTCTTCCCTCTACACCCACCAGCTCCACTCCCAAGTTAGGTGCCTACTACTTCCAAAATACCTCATAATTGGGTCACAACATTATCTGGCTGCTTGGAATCATATCTAAAAATCAAAACAAAGATGCAGACTATGTCAGCAGGATTTGAAATGTTTCCATCCTCTGCTTTGAGGCTTTGCAGAATTATTCTGAAAACAAAGAAAGGTAAACTTGTTATCTCAATGAGGTGGCAGTTTCTCTGTGGCCTAGAATTATGCCTCATTTTTATTTGTAAAAGTGCTCAAACCATGATCCTTTCTGACTTTCCACAGAGAGATGAGCTTTTGTGGACTTCACCCAACAGATCAGATGTACTGTTGAATGTTTGTAACATAATTGACTTGGAAAGAGTTTCATTCAGTATTTTGAATGGTATCAACAGACTATAGAGAAATTAAGAAGCTCAGTTTTTGTATCTTTCTAATTCCTTCCCCACGACACAGTCATCTCTCCCCTGAGTGAGAGCAGTGGCCTCTTGGCTTATCCAGCTCTGTTCACTCAGTTTGCCTTCTCAAGTCCTGGGCACTGTTCCAGATGCCACATGTGGAAACTGACCAGGATGGCCACTGCCTCTGCCTGCTCAGAGCTCTGGGTCTGTGGAGAAAGGCTGAGAGTTAAAGAATGAATGATGGTACAATGTGATATGTATTACTGGGAGAAATACTCAGTGCTTCCCAGACCAGCACTTATCCTGGTTGGGTGTGGGGAGCGTGTGGGGCAAAGCTTCCAGGAGAAGGGATGCTCAGTCTATTCCGCATTGCACCTGGGACCTCCATCTTACCGTTCCTTAAGGCACCCTGACTCTAGCTCATGCTCAGAGCCTTCAGTTTCTGAAAGCGTGCCTCCACCTTCCCTCCCACCTCAGTTGCTTCTCACCTTGGAGGTTGCACTTGCCTTTTCCCTGGTCCCTTCTACTGTACACTGCCTCCAAGGTGATCCGAAATTTTCTACAGGTCTGGGCATGTCCTCCCAACCCTTCAGGGGCTCCCTCAGGATGAAGTCTCAGCTTTTTGATGAGGCACCGAACATATTTCCTGATCTGCTCTCCATCTTGTTCTTACAACATGCCAGGTTTTCTCTGGCCTTTTGGCTTTTATCCCCTGTTCCCATTGCCTGCAACCATCCCCCCGTCTGTTCTTTACCTGCCTTTCCGTACTCCTTCAGGAAGTAGCTTAAACATTATTCTCTGATATCTTTATGGTTCTTGCTTTGCACAGCAAGTGGGAAAGTGGACAAGGTGGGGCAGGCTCGCTGAAAATTTTCATTTGAGAGAAAGTCCAGGATGGGTCTTTTTGAAAAGCATATAAAGATAAAACAATATAGAGTAAAAGAGTGTTTGGCTCAGTTGTCAGGGATGTGAGGAGACATCCATCCTGGGCTGCTGATTTCTTATGCTTGGAGCAGTTTCCAGAAAGATGCAATACAGTTTGAGGAGAGGAATTGATAGAGCTGGATATAGAGAGGGAGATGCCCCAGGAAACAGCCCACACAGGCAGGGAATCAGGCCTGGAGTACTGGGGAGAATTAGGGCTTACGGCTCCTGGAGGTTCCTTCTGGTTCTGGGAGCTTAGACTTGGGGTCCTTGTTAATGTACTCTGTATTTATGGCATTTGTGCTCTCCCTAAATGAGACAGGAAGTATGAACACTCGATATGTTGGATACTATTACTGTGGACCAGGTCTCTGTGTCCCAAAATTCAGAAGGGGAACACTCTGGCATTCAAATAAAATATATTCCAGTGATTTGAGCAGAAAATATGTCGACAGGGGTGAAACAAAATTAACACTCTCTGTTCTTATTCATGAGGCTTAGCAGTTGGATCAGTGTCATTTTCTCAAAATGCTTCTTTTCCCAAGATTTGAGATTATTTCTACTAAGATAAATAAAGGAAGTTCTGCATTCCATCAGTTTATGTATCATTGTCTCATGATCAAAGTCATCTCCTGCTGACTTGAATTTTATTTCAGTTTAAATCATTTTCCTTTACTGGTACTAGATCCTGCTGTTATATGTGTGTGTGTGTGTGCATGTGTGTGTGTGTGTATTTACAAGCTGCAAGTAGAAATAAGAAACAAAAATAAGATGAGGTGTTTTATTGAATTTTTATTTTTTCTTCTTCTTAGTTCTGAAAACATGTGGATTGCAAGAAAAACTAATTTAAAAATACTGAGGAGAATGTTGATTTATGGCATGATTATCTTTATTTCCTGTAAAGAAAACAGGATTTTCATTAGATCCTGTTATGCTGTTTTTCCATTGAGAGAAATAATAATGAGATAAGGGGGCCACATTTGGAGTATATATACAATTTTGCTTAATATTTAAGTGATTTTTATACAAACATTTGTGAAGGTTTGAACATTTGCCTACTTTCCGCTGCACCAGTTATTAACAATACAGTGCCATCTTGTCGAGAACAGTTTCTTTGTATCAGTGAAACTTCAGGTAGTTTAAACTTTTTTCTATAGCAGGAGAGCTTGATGAGTACAGATTTTCATTAAAATACATTTATTTTACCTTAGTATTGACCTTGAAAGTTAATTTTTGAAATGCTCAGAGATACATCATTTTGATAAATGGTTAACTTAAAGAATGCTGTGTGAATGTTTCTGTGTGATGCAGTTGTAAGAAATTTGTTTGCATAAAGCCAAAGATTATAAGAGAATGAATAGAAACAAAAATAGTATGGTTTCTCGGTGGAATTGCGGATAATTTTGTTGGCGTTATCTTTCTTCTTCCTTCCCAAGCATCCTTAGTGTTTTTATATCCTGTTAGCAATAAGTAAAAGGGAAAAAATAATTCTTGTGTGTTCATTTTTTGTTTCCTCTAGAGGATGCGCATTTCAGGGTGTTTCTTTTAAGGAGACTAACTGGGAACAAAAGAGAACTGGCATATGCTAAGTGAAATAAGCCAGTCACAAAAGGAAAACTATTGTATGATTCTACTTGTATGCATTGCCCGCAGTAAATTTAGAGACATACAGTAGAATGGCAGTTGCCAGAGGTTGCGGGGAGGAAGGAATGGAGAGTTACTGCTTAATGGGTACAGAGTTTTAGTTGAGTAAGACGAAAAGTTTTGAAGATGAATGGTGGTAATGTGAATGTACTTAATGCTGCAGAACTGTACACTTAAAAATAGTTAAAATTCCAAGAAGAAACTAATTCATACTAGACTGAAGCTCCTGGGGGCATGTTCTAACCTCAGTACAATCTGCTGCTGGATCTGAAGCTCCCAGGGGTAGGGAAGGTGCAGACCCTAACACCAAGCTACTCATCCAGACAAGTTTCAAATTGTGAATTGGGTATGATCTTTGTGGGGCATATTTTTGGCCATGTATATTATTGACTTGCACTTTGGAGATAATTAATTTGGTAAAAATGAACCTTCATTTGGATGTTCTCAAAACCGTGTGGGTACCTTTCCCATTTACCCTGCTGAGTGTATTCTCAAAGCCAAGTGAGTAACTGGCTTAGCACTTTTCCTTGCCCATGTTCTAAAGAGAGTAAAGGCTTTATTTATATAGATCTGGGTTTAAATTCAGGCCTTACTCTGGGATAGATGGATATAGGTGGGTGCCCTGAGGTGAACAGCTTTTTCTCCCTGAGCTGCCTGTACTTTCTCCATCTGTTAAATATCTTTAGCAATACTTACCTGGGCGTGCTGTGGGAAGGGTTTACTGTGATAACATGTGAAAGTGCTTGCTCTAGAGAAAGTGATCAAGATATTTAGCCACTTTTCATATTTTGTTTCATATTTTGGAGCATTTCAGATTTCAGATATTCGGATTAGTGATACTTAACCTTTTGTAGGTTTAAAATACTTTTTATTCAACTACATGGTTTTCGTTTTTATTTGTATCTGTCTCCCCTCCCTTTTATTATCTTCGGAAAATAAAGATGTCCCTCTGTGTTTGATACTTCATATTACAGTTTGATAGCCTTGGGAAAAGTATCAGTTGGGATTTGATTGAGGGTTTAATTTGATCAGCATGATAACCCTAAACAAGTTACTTCCTTTCCCTGTAGGAATCCTATGGGATCCTATAAGGAATTATAAGGGTCAATGTTTAATGAGCCCTGCCTGTAAGGCAACTGTCACTGTGATAAATGTACTGCATAGATTGTCTCATTTGATGCCGTACTTCTAAGAGGTAGATACTGTTATAATCTCCTAATATAGAAGGGGAAGGTGAGGCACACTGAGCTTGTTTGAGGGCATGTAGCTAGAGTTGCACTAGATGAAGATCATGGGGCCAGAATTTGCAAAGAAGGCACTCAGTATATGTGAAAACACATGCACAAGCACACACACACACACACACACACACACATACCCTGAATATTTTCTTAAAACACAGGAGCTACTAGATTGGGAATTCCCCAGGAAGATAGAGCATGAGCAGCATGAGAAAGTGTGAGAACGATGTCAGAAGTGCTACCTGTATTTGATTCTAATTGTAGCTACTTTGCATTTTTTAAACAAGAAAATTTCTACATACTCTTTAGAGTGATACATACTTTTAAAGGATGTAAATGGTATTGTGATGTTTTCTTAAAAAAAAATTAGTTATTTCTCGAATCATTGAGGATTCTGTCCTGAGAATGTGCTCAGGATAATTAGGGAGGATAAGTTCCAGCCACCAGGGGAGAGCAACTGGTGGTCTCAAAATATTCTTTGTAAATATATTAGTCTGAAAATTGCATTTTAATGTAGTGTACTAGTAAAATAGAATTTTACTTGCTAAATTATTCCATGTTAATAGTGGTATATTTTTTCTACAGAAAGACTAATATTATTAAAAAAATAGATCATTCATTTCTTCCAAAATAATTGAATTATCCTTTGGAATAACTTGTTAGTTCTTCCGCTTCTATTTCAGTCAGGGTAATAGAACACAAGAAAGCAGACTGAATTTTATGTTAAGAATTTTATTTTCAGAAATGTCATTTTCCCCACAATGTTTGCTTTGACCAGCTTTGCTCTACCATGCACTGTGACTTGAATGCTATATTTTGGTATTTAAAGTGAGTTAAGGAACTTATGTGGTGCTTTTCACCATGTAGGTGATACTAGTATAATATATTCATTTAGTTATATCTGATGTCATTCAAATAGTAATTCTTGAAATGAGTTGGTTAACAGTCATTTCAAAGAGTAATTCTTGAAGTGTTTGGTTAACAGTTACTCATACCAGAGAATTTCCCCAAATCTGTCTGAAGGGCCAAATTCTGAATTAGCCTATTGTGGAAATTTCTTTGTTTTCTAGCATACAGAGAAAATCAGGGTGCCAGTGCATGGTGAATGTATTTCTCATGATTTAGAAGTGAACAAAGTACAGTTGATAGAGAGCAAATGTACAAGTTTGCTGCTAGACTCTGGAAGAACAGCGAAGCTATTAATAAGAGAAATTCGAAACATACCCTTTTACTTGAATAATTGTGTACCTCATTTATGTTTTTCCTTTAAGGCTAGTTATTGTTACGTTAATGAAAGTCTGAAAGTTGCATGTAATTGTAACTGTTAGCTGTAGATCCCAAAGAATCATGAGCTTTTAAAATAAGTGGGCACTTCTATTAAGAGTTTAACAAATGAAATATCAATGATTATAGGTTGCTGTTATCAAATATTATTTAATTATTGTTCATTGGTCAGAATTCAAAGATGTTCGCAAGTGGGTGTTGAACAATGAGAACACATGGACACAGGGAG
>CAUYLG010060125.1:0-45156 GCA_963573385.1 Cacajao melanocephalus | reverse complement strand
GGCAACATCACGGAAAGACCCTCCCCCTCACACACAGTCTTTACTAAAAATACAAAAATTAGCCAGGTATGGTAGTAGGCACCTGTAATCCCCGCTGCTCCGGGGGCTAACACAGGAGAATCACGTGAACCTGGGAGGCGGAGGCTGCAGTGTCTAAGATCACACCACTGCACTCCAGCCTGGGCGACAGAGCGAGACTTTGTCTCAAAACGAAAGGTAATATTGTAATAATGACCTAGGAAGGGAGATGTTAAGATAACCCTGAATTCAAGGGGCCCCTTCAGGCCCTCCCCCAGCTCAACAGATCTCTGTCTTGTCCTTCCAGGAGAAATCCAGCGGCCGCACCGCCCATTACAAATTGACCTCCACGGTGATGCTGTGGCTGCAGACCAACAAATCCGGCTCTGGCACCATGAACCTCGGAGGCAGCCTCACCAGACAGGTAGAGTTACCACTCCTAGCCACTTGCCAGCGCCTACCGGTGCCGGCCTCAGGACTGACCTGCATAGATGCGTGAGCAGGGTCCGCATTTAGGATAAATGTGTTCAGCCAGCTATAAATCCACCATCCAAGTAGGTAGGGCTTCACATTTTCAAATGAAAGCCCTCTAGGCTGTCCGAGGTTGCCCACAGCTGCCGGCACCCTGCTAGCCTTCTGCTGAGGGAGGCCAGGCGCTGGCCATGCTTCCTCCTTACCCCTCAAGGCCCCACACATCCCCATGCTTCAGGCTCACATTGTGCTGTGGGCAGCGGTGCTTGGCTCTGTTTGCCATCTCTGTGGCCATGCCCAGCCCATCAGTCAGGCCAGCTCTCTGGAAGCCGCTTACCTGCTGCACCTTGCTGCCCTCAGCCTAGTCCAAGGACCAGCATCAGCATCACCAAAGAGCTTGTCAGAAAGGCAGAAATACCGGGCCCCACCTAGACCTAGCAAATCGGGATCTCCATTTTCACAAAATTCTCCAGGTAATGTGTGCACATTGAAATTTAAGCAGTGCCCTACTGGAGACCTCTCTCTTACCCATCTTTTGTTTGGGTATCACTAGCAACCCTTCTCTACGGTGTTGCTCCCGGGTTTTGTCTGAGGCAAACTTGGACTTGGACTGGAAGATCCTGCCTCCCCTGAGCAGGCTTGCCGGCACTTCTACCGTAGATGTTCCTATAAGCATCTAGGTGGGTTTAAGACCCTTGTATGAGGGTCCATGTTCAGGCCCCTCCAACCCCCATCCCAAGAGAAGGCCTTAACCTTGTGACGGTGCAGTGCCACCAGATGCTTGGCGTGAAGGGGAAAGAGAAGGCACAGACCAAGCACAACTGGGCTTCAGAAGGACCCCGCTTTGCCTTCAGCAAAGTAGGTATCAGCAGAAACCACACGGCCTTAAGAGCTTTCGGAGGGAGCCACTTTCTGAAAGGATGCCCTTCCATTCTCGGTTCCAGTAGTCCCTGACTCTCCACTGTGAGGATTCCTTTTAACATCAGAGATCTTGTTCAGTAAGATAATTATGCTCTCGATAGCTGTGGATAGAAAAAATATGACCGAATGGATCAAGGTAGTAAATCTTTTTTTTTTTTTTTTTTTGGTGAGACAATGTCTCACTCTGTCACCCAGGCTGGAGTGCAGTTGTGTGATCTTGGCTCACTGCAACCTCCACTCTGGGTTCAAGCAGTTCTCCTGCCTCAGCCCCACAAGTAGCTGGGATTACAGGCATGCACCACTATGCCCAGCTATTTTTCTGTATTGTTAGTAGAGATGGGGTTTCACCATGTTGGCCAGGCTGGTCTCCAACTCCTGACCTCAAGTGATCCGCCCAGCTCGGCCTCCCAAAGCGCTAGGATTACAGGCTTGAGCCACCGCACCCAGCCCAATGTAGTAAATCTTTTAAGTGAATTTGTATTCTGCTTGTTACAACAGCATCTACGTGCATTTTAAAAATATGGTTCAAGGTGAATGTCAGCCATAATGTCTGGGACCCCCCCCCATTACCTGTAGAAGCTCCACTGCCTCTCCTGCGTCAGAGGGGCTGGAGGCCAGAAGAGATGTTGGGGTCCTCTTTTTGGCCTCTAGGCAGGGATGTCCCAGTCCCATCCCAGAACTGTGCACTAGTGCTCACAGGGGCGCTTTGCGTTTTTGCATGGAAGTGGACTCTGATCTTCCAGGGGCCATTGGCTGGGGAGGAGCAGCCAAATCCCCAGGCAGCCAGCTCTCCTGCAGCTCGACTCCCCCACATCCTGCCACCTGGGGAGTGGGTGGAAAATCCTGACTCTGTATCCAGAGACTGCTTCCTGCACCACTTACCACTCCAGGCTGTTGATAATTCCATCCGGTTTACAGTGACCTGGACAAATATTTAATCCTCAGCCCTCCTAATAGTTTAAATCAGAGCTGTCAGCCCATGGCCAGAGCCTGGTTCCGGCTTGCCGTGAGCAGTGTCTCCTGCCAAGCGAGACCCAGGCCTGATGAGTGCCTGTCCTCAGCACACCTCGGACAGGGCTTCAGACCATGTTTTGTTTGGGGCTTTAATGAGGAAATTCATGCTCTGTCATTCTAACGGCCAATCACATAATTCATTTGAGGTGCATTAAAGCTGGGGCTGGGTTCCAATGTAAGTAACTACAGAAGGGGGAGGGATTGCAATGAGGTAGACAAATCTAAGTTAATGATGCACTTCTGAGCAAACAGGGGAAGTGAGGGTTGCAGAGCTTGGCCACAGGTCCCAGAGGAGCCTTGGGAAAATGGCTATGCTTGCTTGGCTGGGAGGTGAAGGGCTCTGGGAGAGGTGAGCAGATCGGTGGTACATGAACGTGCATGCTTTGCAGGCTGTCCCCTCTGATTAGATTATAAGCAAGGTCCAGTTATTCCCATTTAACAGGTGAGGAAGCTGAGATTCAAACTCAAATAAATTGCCCATATAACTTTTTTTAAAAACATTTTTTTTTTTGAGACGGAATCTCACTCTTGTTGCCCAAGGTGGAGTCCAGTGGTGCCATCTCGGCTCACTGCAACCTCCACCTCCCGGGTTCAAGCAATTATCCTGCCTCAGCCTCCCAAGTAGCTGGAATGACAGGCATGTACTACCATGCTTGGCCAATTTTTGTGTTTTTAGTAGAGACGGGGTTTCTCCATGTTGGTCAGGAAGTCTTGACCTCAGGTGATCCACCCGCCTCAGCCTCCCAAAGTGCTGAGATTACAGGCATGAGCCACCGCCCCCGGCTTGCCCATATAAATTAAACAGTAAGATGCAAAGCCAGGATGTGAACCCAGATTTGTCTGGTGAGAAAAAAATATGCTACTTTCTGCCACACCACAACCGTTTTGGTCTCAATTCATCCCCTGTGCCTGCCATTCAATGACTGCTAAATAAACAATCAGATGGAAGTGCATGGGGCAGTCAGCTCAGTGGAGATAGGACACTGTCTCTGCTGCCAGCATGAGCAGCTGCATGGCCCTGTGGCCTTGGAAGCAGGCAGCCCCTGGAAGCAGGGCCAACCCTCTAGAGCCCACATGGGGTCGGGGCTCCCTGGGGGTGTGCTGAGCAGCGCCGCCCTCTGGGCCCCTCCTGTGGCTGTGCCTTTGTCCTTCAGGATGACCTACTGCCGAAAGCCACTGGGCCACAAGTGTCCACGGCGGTGCATTCACTACTAGAGGCAGTCAGGGGGGCTTTGAGGTTTCTAGGGAGTCCAGTGATCTGATCACAACTGTGTTTTCAGAAGGTAGCTGTGCCAGCAGGCCTGGGGAAAGCAGTTAGAGTCATCCAGGAGAGAAGACATGGCGGTCAGTGTAGAAGCTGGTGTCCATCTGAGGCAGGAGGTGGCAGGGACGGAAACGGAGAGCAGCAGGGGAAGAAGGGTGGGCTGGGAGGTGTTCTGGAGCGGAGTGGTCAGGGGCTGGGCCACCACCGAGATGTGAGGTGGGGTCAGATGAGAGCCCCTCACTCGAGTTCCTCCTTACACAGTCCTCACGGCAACCTTGGCTGGGCTTTTCCTCTGGAAATTTGGCCTCATCCATGTCACCCACGCTCACATGCCCCACATGTGTCAGGAAGGAAGGCTGCTTGGTTTTGGAGCCATCTCCCCAGGCCCACAGTGCCAGGCCCTGGCCCCAAGAGCCCTCCCAGCCCGCATCAGCACCCTCAGCAAGGCCCCGTGGGTCCCCAGTTCTCCCAGGGTCCTGTGACCCAGCCTGCCTCACCTCAGCAGCAGCCGCAGCTGCCCTTCCCCATGTGTGGCCCTGGGCGCACCCTCATCTTCCTGTTTCCCACAGCCCATCTGGAGAAGATGGGCTTACTGGCAGCTTTGGCTTACTGCCACCTCCAGGGGTCCCTTTCTTGGGCACACCAGGCTGTGCCCTGTGCCCACTGGTGTCCCAGTGTAGGCAGCTGATGGTAGGCCAGTGGCCAGGGCAGAGCACCACTCTCCTGGGCACGTGTGACGGAGGTGGAGGGCCTGAGCTGTGCCTGCCAGCTAGCAAGGACACAGCCAGCATGTAGACCAGGCCATGCTCCCTCCGCCCAGCCCTGCCTCCATCACTTTTGCCTTTTATTCCTCCCACCCCCTACCACCGAAAGATGTTTCTAGGGACGTCTACTGGAAGACAAGGTAAATAGCTAAAGTGTTCTGGCAAATTCCTGCAGCAGTGGGGCTGTCGGAGAGAAGGTGAGCCACAGGTCTCGTGGAGGCTCCTTACCGCCAGATCATACCTTCCTGCCAAGGCTTGTGGGCGTGTGAGGGAAGGTGGGCAGAAGGTGCCCTCTGGCACACTGCCGTGTGGGCCCCTGTGGGAGAGCTGTGGAGCAAGTGAAAAAAGGTTGCCAGCCCCGAGTTCCAAAATACTGAAAAGGAAGTCGTACTGAGAGGTCACTTCTCCTATGTGACAGGAGATGTGGGAAAGAGGCGAGACCGTAAATCTCTGAAGAGAGATCCAAGGTTTCCCATCCGGGGACGGGCCCTGCAGATGTTCGTTTGATATTTTTTCAGCTTCTAAATATTTAGAAATGAAGGTGGAGTGTTTTGCTGAGTGGGGAGATGAGGCGGGTCATTGGCCAGTGAGCCCTCTCTCCCCACTCAGCGGTAGACGCCTACAGTATATCTTCAGGCAGTAAAAGCCCAGCAGAGGCTCTTGCCTGTGGATCCTAGCAGGGAAGTCCTCTCTGACTTGTGCTTGGCGGTTAGGCCAGGCAGTATGTTTTCGTCACAGGGAAGAAGCCCATCGCCCTTCCAGATGGAACAAAGGGTGGGCCAGGCCCAACTTGGCAGGCCCAGGAGTGCACGCTCGCTGGGGAGGCCTGGTTGCAGCTGTAGACATGCTCTGGTGTCCCGTGGGGCTCCTGGGTTCAGGGGTGGAGATGCTTAAGCAGTTCAGCTTCAAGAGGCAGCTGGGTTTTTGTCAGATGACCTGGGGTAGAGTGAGCAGTGCCTGGCTGAGAAGGAAAACTGCCATGAGACAGGCCCCCCCATAACCATCCCATGCTGTGAAGGGCAGAGACAGGAGGGAAATGGACCAGAGATCCCTGGCAGGAGGTGGCTGAGGCAGGGATAGACCCTGCTCGGGTTCTCTGAACCCTGGATTGTGGTTTGTCCTTCAATTTTCTGGTGAAGGATGTAGATGAGATTGAGCCAGCAGAGAGGTCTCATAAAGGGAAGCAGGTTTCAGAATCACCCAGACCTTGGTTGAGATCCCAGCCTAGGATCTATCCAGCTCTGTGACCTAGACAGACCACTCCACGTCTTTGAAACTCAGTGTTGATGATGCCCATTTTGATGATATGATAATTCTAGCACTTTGAGAGGCTGAGGCAAGAGGATCGCTTGGCCAGGGGTTCGAGACCAACCTGGGCAATAGCTGCACCGTCCCACCCCCCGCTCCCCACTCCCACCCTTTCCCAACAAAACAAAAAATTAGCTGGGTGGGGTGGTACCTGTGGTCCTAGCTTCTTGGGAGGCTGAGATGCGAGGATCTCTTGAGCCCAGGAGTTTGAGGTTATAGTGAGCTATGATTACATCACTGCATTCTAACCTGGGCAGCAGAGCAAGACCCTCTCTCTAAAAAACATAATAAATTTTAATTTTTTTCAAAAAAAAGGAAAGATCATTGTAGAGTAGAAATAAAAAATGTTTTTACACAGCACTTTATGCTCAATAAATAACTTTTGCCAGGCGTGGTGGCTCATGCCTATAATGCCAACCAACACTGGGAGGCCATGGCAGGCAGATTGCTCGAGCTCAAAAGTCTGAGACCAGCCTGGGCAACAAAGTAAGACTCCATCTCTACAAAAAAAAAAATACAAAAATTAGCCAGGGGAGGCAGCATGCACCTGTAGTCCCAGCTACTCAGGAGGCTGAGGTAGGAGGATGGCCTGAGCCTGGGAGGCAAAGGCTTCAGTGAGCCTTGATAACCACACTGCACTCCAGCCTGGGCAACACAGCCAGACTCTGTCTCAAAAAAATAAAAACAATGACTTTTACTTCTACTACCACGTATCTTGCAAGGAGAGACTTTTAGGATATGTACAATTCTAGATTCAAAATTTTCCTAAACCAGGCAACCGTAACTTTCCCTGGGAGGCCGGCTGACCACCATCTTCTGGCCTGGCTGCACATCAAGTCCTGGCTGACCCACCGCACAGCATGATGACCAGGAGAACAGCCAGAGGCCAGAACAGTCGTGAGGATGGAGCTGTGCTCTGACAGCCAGTGACACCTGCCGTTCTGGCAGGCCCCGCCCTGGGCCTTAGGTTTGTTTATTTAGTGCGAGGTAAAGGCAAGGAAATGGAGACACAGAGGAGCCCGGGCCCTTCCTCCGGGGTTGCAGCACAGGAACTGTGGGACCTCAGAGCTGCTGAGAGGGGGCTGTGCTCCTTTGGGTCATGCTAGAAGATGCCGTGTGGCAGTGGGAGGTGCAGTATACCCCCCCTGGGGAAAAGGCTGCCGGTTTTGGTTTCCAAACCCTTGCCCGTGTTAGGGCCATGGGAAGGAGGAGAGGTGCCTGCTGGGGACACGTGGGCCAGGCTCCCCACTTTAGACTCCGTTAGAACCACCTTGTGGAACATCTGTGCAGCCACAGCACATAAAAGTGTTTTCCTTCTGGCAGCCACTTTTATAAGGATGTAATAATATATGCATTGCACAGATCATTCTATTTTTGGTGGGTTGGTATTGCCAGTGAGCTGACCTTGACCAGGTGTGGAGGGGCGGGGGCCGGCGGGCAGAGGCTGTGGAAACGTGGCCGGGTGCACTGAGCCCTGTGCCCCTCGCTCCCCAGGCGGCGTCTCCTTCGCGCCCCAGCCCCTGCGTGGCCATTGATGTGGGCTCAGCTTCCCTACCATGGGCTGAGGCCCCCTGTGTTCTGGGGAGTCCGTCTGCCCCTGGGGACAGTGCTGCACACAGCGAGACCCAGCAGCCTTCTCCATCTGACCTCGTCTGCCTTTGGCAGCCAGAGGGTTTCGCCTGTTTGTTGGAAGATGACTCTTGATTCTGAAACACAAAGATGGGAACCAAGGGGCCGAATTGCTGATGTGACTGGACTTGCCCTGATGACACTGGGCCTCACTTTGGGCTGTTGGTGTCCATTTAAAATGGGCCCCACAGTGAGCTCAAAGCCCTTATCCCTTCCCTGCGGTGGCCAGGAATCTGCCTTCTGCATGGAACTGGGGAGGAGGAGAGACTGATTTGCTGGAAGGGCCTCATTCATTTCCATCTGACCACCAGGCTTCCCTGCCTGCAGAACTGACTCCACCCAGCCTTGACCACCTCCACATGGGGAGAACACACAGTCCCCGGGGGTCGGCATCCAAAAATTCTTTTTGAAGATGGGTGAATGGAGCCCTTCCCTCCTGAAGGTGCTCCCCTGCTCCTGTTCAGCAGACAGCCCACCCCATTGTCTTAGCAGCAGGATTTTGCTAGTGGCAGATGATGTTCCACTACCAGCAGGTTCTGGACTGTTGCTCTCACCTGGACCAGCTCTTTGTCAGATGCCACCCCCTTTCTCAGACTCCTTGGTGCCCTGGAGCACATGGCTTTGTGAGCAGGTGCCTGTCAGGGACAGCTCCATCAGAACAGACCGAGTCCAGCCCAGCGGGCTGTGATGTTCTCTCACTGCTCGGTTCCCCATCTGCCATCTGCAGCGACATAGGTGAGGTCTGTCCCCTGGCAGACAGCAGGCCTTCAGAGCCCTGCCAGAGTCTCTGAGGTCTCCCTAACACCCACATCCCTTGTCCCCAGGCCTGGGCAGCCCTAGTTCTTTCCCATTTCTTGGTGTCAGGGTGATCAGACCTTTTCAGTAGAACTTTTAAAACCCAGTGCCTGAGCAGGGTACAGCGGCTCACACCTGTAGTTCCAGCTGTGTGG
The DNA here is from genome assembly GCA_963573385.1 of Cacajao melanocephalus. Taxonomy (NCBI): domain Eukaryota; kingdom Metazoa; phylum Chordata; class Mammalia; order Primates; family Pitheciidae; genus Cacajao; species Cacajao melanocephalus. Next base: position 36,817 of record CAUYLG010060125.1, on the reverse strand, counting down.
GAGGCTTAGGTGGAGGGTTTCAGGAGCTCCTGTCCAGCCTGGGTGACACAGCAAGACCTTGTCTCTTAAAAAAAAGAAAATTAAAAAAAAAAAAAAAAAAGCAGTGCCCTAAACAGATGTAGCTGGGCCGGGACAGAACAGAGGGAACCACTGCCTTGCCCAGCAAGCGATGGAACCTGGCGTCGGCAGTGTCTTCGTCATGTGATGGGGTGGGAATGCTGCCCTAATCTGGGCACGAGTCACAGTGTCATTTATGCACCTTAAAGTTGCACAGAAGCTTTCCTAGCAGCCACATCGCGTCTTGGTCAAACTTGAAATTATCTAAAAACCACACGTCTTTTCATAGGATCTGTTTGCAAGTCAGCAGCTCCCCATTTTGTACTCCATGAAATGCCCAGCTGAGCCTAAATGTCTGGTTTGCGTTTGCCCAGGTACATTTAACTGGCATGCTGAAGTAGGAAGAGCAGAGGTGTCAGAATCTAACAGTGCTGTATGATTCTTGCATCTTTAAGCTTCAGTTTCCTTGGGTTTAAAACAGGGTTCCTAGAAAGATGAGATGGAGGAAGGTGGTTGCCGCCTGGCTCCATTTCCAGTAGCTGCGCTCGTTCTGTAGCTAGCCCAGGTTTCTGGGTTCTGTAGTAACCCTCTGACCATCTCAACCCTTGACACAGTCGATAGGATGCCGGTAATTCTCTCAGCTGGGCCTTCACTTAAATCTTGGACAAACAAATTGACCAAAGGCAGGTAGAGACTGCTACAGGGTGCCGTGTCACATATGCAGTGCACACATTGTTCTGTGCCAGTGAGCTGACCCTGACCAGTTATGAAGGGGAGGGGCAGGGGCGGGCGAGGGGACTGGAAATGTGGCCAGGTGCCCACCCCTATCAGCAGGCCTCCACCCTGCCCTTCCTCTCAGCCCCAGGAGCAGGATGGTAGATGGGAACCTGCCAGAAGGATGCAATCCTATTTAAGTAGTTCTGTTTTCTTCCAGCCCAGCATCCAAACCAAAACAGGAAAAGAGGTGTTCTCATGGAAGGGCTTGTTCACGGTGAGCCTGGCTGGCTCCTCATGATCTCTGACTTTAAGACGTTCCAGCAAGACCGTCCAAAATTGTTATTTGGATCAGTTTCAAGCTAGCATTTACTTGCAGAGTTTATTCTTCCTTATTTGACAGAAGTCAGGTTGGCCGGGCACGGTGGCTCATGCCTGTAAAGCCAATACATTGGGAAGCCAAGGCAGGTGGATCACCAGAGGTTGGGAGTTCAAGACCAGTCTGGCCAACATGGCGAAATCCTGTCTCTACTGAAAATACAAAAAAAAAAAAAAAAAATCAATTAGCCAGGCATGGTGGCAGGCACCTGTAATCCCAGCTTTTGGGGAGGCTGAGGCAGGAGAATCACTTGAACTCAGGAGGCGGAGGTTGCAGTGAGCCGAGATCATGCTGTTGCACTCCAGCCTGGGTGACAAGAGGGAAACTCCATCTCAAAAAAGAAAAAAGTCAGGTCATCCACTGGCACCCTCTAGTGTCAAGGGCTGCAGTCACAGGTCGGGTTTTCCCGAGCCTGGAAGCCTGGTTGTTTACAGTGGCTTGGTTCTCCCCTGCCCTCTGCTCTAACCGGGTCCTTTTCTCCTTTCCCAGCCTGAAAGTCATTCTCCCTGATGAGGAGAAGTAGAAATGGGTGAGAAGCAACAGGGCCCTTACCCTCTGAGCACAGTATCTGCCCCGCCAGCCTCCCCTCTGTTCTCTGGGTTCTAAAGAGAGAACCCCGCCTTTTGATCGCCTTTTTTCTGTTGGTTTGAACTCATTTTGAGCTCCACCCCTTCTGATGCTGCTCTTTTCTTCCTTCTTGATTATTTCAGCTTCCGCATTTCATTTCAACAGCACTGGTCATGGTAGCTGCATATTCTTATATTCAGTGTAGTAACATTGAGCATTTACGTGCCTAGCACTCTGCCAGGTGCCCTGTGAGTCACGAGACAGGCACATCTCTCCTTAAAGAATTTATATTCTTGTCAGGGAAATAAGGCTTCAAAGAAAAACAATCAGAAGTGCCGCATTCCTCCTTCTCTACCTGCCTCCATTGCTTCCCTCCTCCGAGTTGAGATGATTGGGTCAGAGCCAGCTCTTCCTGGGCTTGGGAAGAGGAGATGGGGCTTGAGCTGCTGCTGCACCCCTCACAGCCTCAGAGTCTGCGTTGAGACTTTCTTGTTCGAACTCGCCTCGCAGAGTAGAGTGAACAGGCCCTGGAGCGAGGAAGGATTTGACCCAGACCCTGCCATTGCCGCCTGCGTGACAGGGGTGAGCCACTGCATCCCTCTGGCCTGGAGTCTCTGTCAGAGGCTGTCAATCCCTCTCTGCGTGACCTGCAGCAGGTGGCATCAAGAAGCCACCATTTGGGAGCATGAGGGCGCAGGAGCAGCACGGAAGCTTCCCCTGCAGTGTCAGGCACTGAACCTCAGGTGGACGGCCGGGGCCCAGGCCTGGGCCTGTCAGTAGAGGCCTGAAGACAAACCGAGCGAGTCTTCTCCAGTTGGCTCGGGTGAGCCGGTGCCTGCCAAGGGCAGCCGCCCTCACCCTCCCTGCTGTGACTCGGGGCATCTGCGTGCTCTACCTTGGGCAGCAGCAAAACCTCCCTTGCAAGTAGGGGCTCTGGGCTTCTGCGGACTGGGCTCTGAAACTGAAGTCATTTTGTGTTTCAGTTCGCAGGCTGCAAAAGTGACCTTGTCACACCTGCAGCTGGGTCCACGGCGGGAACAATAGGTAGGCTCTGTGCAGACCGTGGAGGCGGGCTGCGCTGTCCGCCGTTCTCAGAAAGCTCTGGCTTTCTCTGACTTGGAATGTTTCTGTATTTGCAGATGGAGAAAGATGAAACGGTGAGCGACTGCTCCCCACACATAGCCAACATCGGGCGCCTGGTAGAGGTGAGTGGCCTGGGCTCTCTGGGCTCCTGCGTTGACCCATGGCGGTGACACTGCACCCCCAGAGCCGCTGTGCTGGCCGCCGCCTCCGCTGCTTTCTCCTAGCTCCACAGCAGCCGGCAGAGTGCGCCTCGGATTTTGCCCTGGCCTCGGATTTTCAGAGCCTCTGATTTGGATGCCAGCAGGCTCCGGCTTCAGGGCCATCTCCTGCTCCACTCCCCAAACCTGAGCTCCCAGAAGACTCTGCTCAGGCGCTGGTGCTGGGGCACGCTAGGTCTTGTCTGCCCTGATCGCCTGGGTGTGAACGGGCCCTGCACTGGGAGAGGAAGCAGGTCCCGGGAATGCCAGTGGGCCCTGGCACAGCTTCAGTTTCGGCTGCCTCGGCCCTCCTGTCACCACGTTGTTTTGGAAGGAGGGACGGTGCTCTCTGGTCTCAGAACTGTTCACAAAATTAGTGGGGAGCCTGAGGGGTGATGATGTGGTTTAGACCAGCTCCCAGGCATGGGCAGAGTTGGCCGCCAATACCTGGGTATTGGCTTCCTCCCTGCCTGAGGATGGGAAGGTGCCTGGAGCACAGATTGCAGGTGGGGTCTTGGCAGCATGGAGCACACTCACCCATGCTCCAGAGCAGGCCTGTGCCGCCCTCCAGTGGCCACAGCGGGGATGGCAGGGCTGGCGGGCAGAGGGAGGGCGTGGGCCCGGGGTTCCTGACCATTTTGCCACATCCCTTCCAGGACATGGAAAATAAAATCAGAAGTACGCTGAATGAGATCTACTTTGGAAAAACAAAGGATATTGTCAACGGACTGAGGTAATGTACCAGAAAGCACAAGCTTTAGAAGCAGAAAGAGGGATTTGAATCCTGGCTCTGCCAGTTCCTAGCTGTGTGGCCTTGGGCCCAGGTTTCCTCGTTTGTAGCCCTCAGCACCCCTCTTCTAGGATGGTTATGCCAATCTGGGGAAGTAAAGTCCTGGTGTGTCATCTGCACCCTCAGTAGCAGCCATCGGTCCCTACCTGCACCGTTGGTTTTCTGGGGCACGTTCACCCTAATGGCCATTGGTGCCCTCGCCCCAGAGCCTCCTCAGGCCTGCAGTTTGTTAGTCCCCGCGCAAGAATGTGCCCAGCCCCTCCAGCCTGGGCCTGGGGCAGCCGCGAGACCACACCCCGGGCAGCCTGGCCGCCTCTGACAGGCCTGCTCCCCGAGACAACAGAGTGCAGCATACAGGCAGGGCCCAGCCTGGGCCTTCTCAGGGGCCCCGGCCTCTCTGACATCCTCTGCCAGTGCTCTGCTGGCAGTGGCCACTGTTCTGCACCATCCCACCCACCTGGTGCCCTCAGCTCTGCCGTGTCAGCCTGAACAAAGGCCGGGGCTCTCTGGACCCTCCAGGTCCATGGTGGACCAAGCCAGAGGCAGGCCTCTTGCATGAGGCCGGAGCCCAGTGGGGGCAGTAAAGACGGCTGTGCAGTGAGCGCTGGCCTTGGAGTCAGGAGGCCGGGATCTCCCCTAAGCTCTGTCATCCTGAGCTGCATAGCCTCTGGCACTCCTCAAAGAGGCCCTTGTCCGATGGAGGAGGCGGGGTCAGCTGAGGTGATGAATCTGGACCACGCTCTGCAGTCGCACAGCACCGTGTGAGTCCGGGCCATGCTGTGCCCTTGGCGCCCAGCCCTCTCGCCCACTGCCATGGTGGAGATCTCACAGCCCAGCCCAGAGGAGAGGCAGGATGCCGCTCTGGGGCAGCCCTGGCTCGTGGATTGGGGTGGGTGACAGATTTCAGTCACCTGCTCCACAGTTTTAAAACAGAGGCGGTGTCCTCCTTGGGCCAATGTCTTCCTGATCTCCTGCCCACCTCGGGGAGGCTTGGTCTTCATGACCCGTGGCAGGGTCAAAGCCCCATGGTCCCAGGCATCAGGCCGGCCACCTGCAGCCACTGCCTTCCCACACCAAACACACTTTCCCTCCTGGCCAACCTGCACAGTCCCCAGGCAGTGGCTGGGAAGCGGGGGAGACAGGTGGAAGAGCCTAGGGGGTGGTGGTAGCAAGCCCCTGAAAACCATGACCACTGCCCGCGGTGATGCCACTCCACAGCCCGAAGCCGCCAAGGCACCCCCCTTCCACCTCCTGGGTCTCCCTGAATTTCCTCCTCAGCTGTGGCCCCCTGCGTTCCTGGGTTCTCATCGTTCTCTTCCCTCCGGCTCCACTCATCTTGAACACTCTCTATAGATCTATTGATGCTATCCCTGACAACCAAAAGTTTAAGCAGTTGCAGAGGGAGCTCTCTCAAGTGCTGACCCAGCGCCAGATCTACATCCAGCCTGATAATTAAGCCGATCCAGGTATCCTGCCTGAGAGCCGTGAGACCCTCCCCACTAAACAGGACTCACCAACCCGCCGAGACCCTGCCGGTCCGGCTGCTGCTGCGCAGCCATTTAAACCACCACTAACCCCCACGTGTGCCCCCGGCCGGTGAGCAGCCGCATTCCTGTGGAGCCTCGGCCCCATGTGACACGGCACCTATCACGTGTGTGTTCTTTGCACTCTGGGCGGAGGCTGGGTGTGGGGGAGACAACTGGTTATTTGGCTTTTGCTTCTGAAGAAGCCCAGGAAGAGGGATGGATGCTGCCTTTCCAGCAGCAGCCACTTGTGTGCACCGGCCTGACTGTCCCCAGTGGGGGTCTGCCTGCCCGTCACCCCCCATGCTTCAGAGGAGCCTCTGACGCTGGTGCAGGGGTCTCAGAAGCCAAATAAGCCCCCTGCTCAGCAGCGCATTGGCTGTCTGGGGCTAGCTGACTTGGAAGGGGTGATGTCACCCTCTGATCTCTTAAGTCTCTGGGGTTGGAGGGCAGAGTCAGGGCTGGACTCCACCCTGGCCGGCCCCGACGCACTGCTGGAGCTGCCTGGACGCCCAGAGCCAATGCGGCCAGGACCAGCATAACCTTCCGCCCTAACGAGCTGCAGCTGTTCCTTTAAACAGGTTACGCTGTTGGAAAGGAAAATAGTCTTGCTTGTTGGTAATGGCCAAGAACCATGACTTGAGCTTGTGACAGATCCAGATGCAGGGAAGGAGGCAGCATCCCTGGAGAGGAACGTTGTTTGTAAAAAGAAGGCATTTGGAACCCTGCCGGCTAGGGCTGCAGAGCCCAGGTCCAGGGGCTCCGTACTGAAGGCCCACCCCAGAAGGGGTGCAGTGGGCTTTCCAAGGCAGAGGTGGGGTCAGGCACTTAGAAAACCAGGCGAAGCTGCTTTTCCGAGGCCGTGGGACTTAAGTGCACCAGTCTGTTCTGTGTGTACCGGCTTAAGGTCCAAGACTCCGGTCAGCCTCATGGTGGGACCATCAGACATTTCCACCATGGCATGGAGAAAAAGACCTTTTTTAAAGTGCACTGTGATGGTGCAGTTCCCTGGCCGCCCACTGGGGGCGCCCTGGCATAGAAACCCTGGCAACCAGGTCTACTCAGGACCACTCCTCCCTCCCACAAGAGTTGAGCACTGTCTCCAAGCGCTGATTCGAGGTTGCTTGGCCATGACCTTCCCAAGCTCTGCCCCTTACATGAGCCCCCTGCTCCTTCCGCCCTCTACCATTTCACTTCTAACTTCTTGTGTCTAACTTGATTCTGGCTCTGGAACTTTCTCCCTTGTGGGGTCCAGCCGAGACCTGGCGTGCTTGGCTCTTCCTTCCCGGAAGAGCCGGTGACCACCCAGGTGCAGGGTCCCGTGCGCTGCTGCTTTACCCTCGCTTCTCCCGCTGGCCGTGTTGACCTCCCGCTGAGAGCTTGGCAAGAAGCCTTTGGGGGATTGGCCGAGATTTTGAGCCTGAGGGCCGTCGGGGCTGATGCTTTGGCCGCTGCAGAGCCAGGGATAGTCCCAGGCAGATACTCAGAAACATGTATTTCCCCAGCATGAACCAAAATGTCTGCATTTCTCCTAGGAGTTCTTTCCCCTGTATGCAGCTTGCTTCCAGGTCTTGTCTCTGGCACCTGCTGAGAATTTTGAGGGCTCTTCCTGTGACTTTTAGGGATTCGGCAGCCAGAACGCAATCTAGGGTGCTGATGCTTCTCCCGGGCCCTGCTTCACTCCCCTTGACCCATTTTTGCCTTTGGGGATTGATTTTTCTGACTATTCCTTCCCATGGCTAGTATGAGTCAGACATGAGCGTCCGGCTGAGCGAACCCTCTGTAGCACTCTTCTTAAGCAGCCCTCCGCCCGCTTTTTCCACTGCTTCTAAACTGACATGAAACCTACATTTAGGAAGTCCTTGCCTAACCAATACGTTGGGTAAATCTGACAAAATGATCATTCAGAGAATTGCTAGGGGAGCGTTTCTCTGAGCCTCACTTTCCTCATCTGTGAACTGGGTTAATGGGTTTTTTTTTAAGCCTTGACTTTGTTCTGTTGTTGTTGTTGTAGAGACAGGGTCTCACTGTGTTGCCCAGTCTGGTCTCGAACTCCTGGCCTTAAATGATCCTCCCCCCTTGGCCTCCCAAAGTGCTGAGATTATAGGCTTGAACCACCACATTCGGCCAGGTCAATAGTTGAGACTCCCCCAGGATGCCCGTGATAATTAAATGAGATAATATATGTGAAAGGCCTTTTGTAAGCTGTGAAATCGCCACACGCCTTCATTGTTTCTGGCTTTGTTGATGAGGGTCCCCACACATAGTTGAAGGCAGTCACCTTGAACGCTTCCCCACAAATCCAGGATTTGACAGCAGGGATCCCAGCAGCCCTCGGCTCTCCTGTGCCACCCTTTGCAGTCCAGGCTGAGGGTTTTTCTGAGCCAAGTGAACAGCGGATGGTGCCTCACAGCAGAAGCCTGAAAGCCCCTGCTGCCTAGGCTGTGAACGCAGTGTGCTCAGACACACAGAGACGCTGGTTCTTACCCGCTCCCAGGGGCGGGCTCACGCTGCACCTTGCACTTGGGGGGTGAGGAATTCTCTTCTTCTGGGCAGGGCTGGGGCGAGGGGGAAGCTTTTACAGAGAAGCCTGCATGGCCTCAGAGTCCTCCCCTCTTAGCCCCTGGCCTGAGTCCCCAGCCGGCAACCCAGGGTAGCAGTTCTGAAGCAGAGGGGCTTTGTTCCATTGTGATTGGAAGCCCAGAAGCCACCTTGTGGCTTAGGGTGGCATAGGGGCCTACACACAGAAGAGTGAACTTAAGAGTTCTAGTGACTATGGCTGAGTCACCAGAGGCCAGGGGCAGAGATGAGCACGGTTCCTGTAAGCTGTATGCCCCCCAACAGGGCCTGGCGAGGTGCAGAGGGTGGTCTCGGCCATGTGCCCCTTTGCCCCTCTCTGAGGGGGGCAGACGCCCAGCCCAGTGGCCCAGAGCCTCACTCCCGGAGGTGGGTCCATGCAGCACATCAGCCAGGCACTGGCATGGCGGCCCCCAGGCCACCCCCTGCCTCACGAATCCCTGTTGAGTCTACTGATAACGCCTTTCCTCCCTTGCAGGTCTGTGCAGACTTTTGCAGACAAATCAAAACAAGAAGCTCTGAAGAATGACCTGGTGGAGGCTTTGAAGAGAAAGCAGCAATGCTAAACCTCTGCTTCACGCTAACCAGACGCCGTGCACTCGTTAGAGTCCTTTCTTAGAAAACTTGTTTTCTGCTCCCTCCCCTCGTCCCTTCCCTCCCCACAGGTCACATAACAGCTGCATCATTGACCGCACAGCGCCATCTCTCCCTGAGAATAAAGCCCCATAGCCACCCTCCTCTGGCTCCGAGCCTGCTTCTGCCACACCTCGCTCTCAGCTCTCTCCACATTTCCATAGAGACCGTGTGGTTTTTGTTCACCCGGGGCCCCCGTCTTCCTCCCCGTCCCCCCATTTATAGGCATAAAAGCCACTGTCTGCCAGCCTCCCTTCCCTCCCACCTTTTTGTTACATTGGTGTAAAAAATGTAAAACAAAAAAATTTTATGAACTAACTGTGGTGTGTGAAAGAGAGAAGAAAAACTGGAAATCTGATTCCGTGTGTGTTTGGGAGTTGCTTGGGGTTGGGGGTCGTGGGGACAGGGACAGTTCTGGGAGCAGAGGTGGCCCTCGGTGCCGTCCTGCGCAGACTCGCCCGTCCCACGGAGGCCGCGGGGTGGGGGCTGGGGGGGAGCTGCCGACCGTTCCGCTCTTCCGGCCAGGTGCTTTTCTGTCAATTTCTATGGAATGCAAAAGGAGGTTTTTGTTTTATTTTGTTTTTTTGTAAAGCTTAAGAAAAAAATCTACATCTTATACTTGAGCCTCCATACTTTAAAAAAAGAAAAAAAGAAAAAAAATCAATAAAAAGAAACTGGGACGCAGTTAGCTCTGGCCTTCTGTGTTCCTTCTCGCCGGCCTCACTTTCCAAGCACGTGTGGCTTTGGCCGTGCGCTGGCTCCAAGCGGGGATGTGTGTGGGCCCTGCTCACGGCAGCAGAGGAGGCGTCCAGACCCCGGCCCCACTACCCTGAGAACACACCGGGTATGTGATGAGGTGCAGGATCCCCATCCCTTTCTGCTCTCCGCCCTTGGAGGGCAGGGGCACCAGCAAATACCGTGTGCTAGCGCTGCTCCACGTACCTCCCCATGCACCTCCTGCCACCTTCCCACAGTGCCTTGTGCAGATGTGAGGCAGCAGAGGCCACACACAGCCGTGGAGTCTCTGCCTTCTGTCTTCCGAGCTGCCCCAGGGAGGATCCGAAGCAGATCTCAGAGTTCGTGCCGAGACAACCCCCATCTGTCTGGCCGGTCAGCGGGCTCCACACCCTGGCCAGCCCACCTATCTATCTGAAGTCCCCGGCTCCTGGGTCTGATGCAGCATCTTGATGGAGTGCAAGTGCCATGGGAGAGAGCAGAGAAGCCCCTGCCCCCTGAATTCCTAGTGCCAGGTGGGGAACGCAGGCATGCTCCAGCCATGGGCCATGGCAGGGGGGACACCCAGTGAGCCATTCCTCATGGGCATACGGATGCTGTGCTGCAGCCTTCCAGGGTCATGTTAGCAGGGCACCTGGCACACAGAAGGGGCTGAAAAAAGAAACTTTTTGCTTTTCATTTTCTTTCATGGTAAGGTTTTATCCAGGACCACTGAGGTAGGTACAGGGGCCACTGCAGTGGGGTCTTGTCGGTAGGGAGAGAGAGACTGGGCTCAACTCCAAGGCAGCAGCACGGGCAAGTGGGGATTAGAGCCCAGGGGCAGTGGGTAGACAGTGACTAAGAGGAAACCTCAGGGGTCAAAGGCCTTCTGGCCAAACCTACCTAACGGGATTCTCGCTGAAGGTGGGATAGGGTGACCAGACATCACCTGGGGGCAGGGATGGAGGATGAGGCCAGGCGAGGTGGCTCACTCCTACAGGCCCAGCACTTTGGGAGGCCAAGTTGGGAGGATGGCTTGAGCCCAAGAGTTCAAGACTAGCCTGGGCAATGTAGACCCCATCTCTACAAAAATTAGCCAGGCGTGGTGGTATGCGCCTGTGGTCCCAGCTACTTGGGAGGCTGAGTTGGGAGGATCACTTGAGCCTGGGAGGTTGAGGCTGCAGTGAGCCAAGATCGTGCCACTATACTCCAGCCTGGGAGACAGTGAGATCTGTCTCAAAAAAAGAAAAAACAAGGATGGACCTTCTTGTAAAATTGGCTTAGCAAGCGATTGCTGAAACGGGGTTTGACAAGGACACACACATGGGCCTGGGGGAAGGTTCAGGAGCCTGACCCAAGTTTGGCCAAGCAAATAGTCTTTGTCAGTTATCACTTCAAGAAGGTGAATCCTGGGCATGGTGGCTCATGCCTGTAATCCCTGTACTTTGGGAGACCAAGGTGGGCGATCACCTGAGGTCAGGAGTTCAAGACCAGCCTGGCCAACATGATGACACAACGTCTCTACTAAAAATACAAAAGTTGTTAGCCAGGCGTGGTGGTGGGCGCCTGTAATCTCAGCTGTTCTGGAGGCTGAGGCAGGAGAATTGCTTAAACCTGGGAGGTGGAAGTTGCAGTGAGCTATCATGCCATTGCTCTCCAGCCTGGGGAACAAGAGGAGACTTCGTCTCACAAAAAAAAAGAAAAAAAATGGACAAATGGAAAATGCCTTTCCTTGGACACATCAGAGGAACTTAGGTCGCAAGGGAAACAGCCACCCTGAAGTCAGTGAGACGGGCACACCCAGAGCGACACAGGAGAGGCCTCCTCTCCTGGAGCAGAGGCTGCTAGGCCGGGAGCTGCTGTGCACGCCAGCAGTTAATTCCACAGAACTGTGGAGGTGGCGTGGACTGCCTGATCTGAGAGTGACCCGTGGAGGCTCAGGCCCATTCTCAGGGGATTTCCTTTCAGGAAACCCACCAGCAGCTCCTTGAGCTGTCACTTTCATCAGCCAAACAATCCTGTGACCACAAATAATGCTTGAAACCCAGAAATTGTGACTGTGATGTATGTCAGCCCTGATTTGCTCTGCTATCTAGAATCTTCCACAGGGATCCTCACTACCAATTGGGTTTTCTTCCCCCCCCTTTTTTTTGTAGAGATGGGATCTCACCCTGTTGCCCAGGCTGGTCTCAAACTCCTAGCTTCAAGTGATGCCTCCACCTCAGTCTCCCAAATTGCTGGGATTACAGGTGTGTAAGCCACCATGCCCAGTCCTCGCTGCTAGTGTTTTTTTGTTTTGTTTAGTTTTGTGATGGAGTCTGGCTCTGCCACCCAGACTAGAGTGCAGTGGTGCGATCTCAGCTCACTGCAACCTCCACCTCCCAGGTTCAAGCAATTCTCCTGCCCCAGTCTTCTGAGTAGCTGGGACTGTAGGTGCCCAGCACCACACCTAAATTTTGTATTTTCAGTAGAGACGGTTTTACCATGTTGGCCAGGCTGGTCTCTAATGTGGGTAACCCTCGTTCTGGGCACTGAGGAAGGAGAGCTAAGCAGACCCCTGGCACAATTAGTGCCTGAAGAATATCTTACTGCTCATTTATTTCCTTTTATATACAATCTCTTCATAGATAATCATATCTTAGTTTATAGTCGGAGGAATGTCTAGAGCAGACATATTGCAGAGCAGAGCCTGGCCAACATGGTGAAACACCGTCTCTACTAAAAATACAAAAATTAGCTGGGTGTGGTGGTGGACACCTGTAATCCCAGCTACTCTGGAAGCTGAGGCAGAAGAATCGCTTGAACCCAGGAGGCAGAGGTTGCAGTGAGCCGAGATGGCGCCATTGCACTCCAGCCTGGGCAACAAAGCAAGACCCCATCTCAAAAAAAAAAAAAAAGAACTCCCCCATCTCAGAGTGGGCTGTGAAAACACACGGGGCGATCTCGCACACTGAAAGGCAGCGCAGGCCAGCGCACACACAGCAAGCGTGCAACTAACAGCTGCATGCCAGATGGCATCCTGTGCTCCGTGGGTGTCCCCTAGGAGGACGGGGCAGGGGAGACTGGGCCTCCCTGCCCACCTGGTTCTCAGAGGTGTGCCTTCCCTCCTCTCTCCAGCAAAAGGCTTTTCCCCCGAACAAACCCCATCACCTGCTGCTGGGCTGCTGCTGGGTGTGCCCCAGGACCCTATCCTTGTCCTGAGCAGTGGTGTGGCTTTCAAGGCTCCTTGGAAGCAGCCCAGACACCGACCTCCAGGCCTCCATACCTGCCCCTCCCTTTTCCTGAATTGCCCTCCCCTCTGCCTTCAAGATCCAGCTCAAAGGCCACTCCTCTGACAAGTCTTCCCTGATTGACGCTCCAGGGGCTGGTCTCATCTTCTCTCATTCCCTGACCCTTTCTACCTTCTGGTCATGGTAACCATCTCCTCTCCTGGAAGGCAGGGCCTTGGAGCTGGTTCCCCACAGCCCCGGTGTCTGATGATAGCAAAGTCCGCGTGGAGGGCTGCGCTCGCCAAGCGTCTACAGCAGAATAGCCGTGGCGCTGTTTCCCTTCTCTGGGGCTGGGAAGGGAGATTCTAAAGGCAAGGCTCACTCTGGAATGCAGCTTTTCTCCCCAAGACTACCGCACCAGATGGCCACAAAGAAGTCCCTGGTTCTGGTTTTCCAGAGCTAGGGTTGGGCGCGTGGGGTGAGATCAGGCCAGCACGGTGGGGAGCTGGCACCTCTGTGCTCCGGGCTCCTGAGGTCCAAGGCCCCAGGGAAAGTGGAGTCAGAACAGGGTCTGGAGCCAGGCGTGGTGGTGCACACCTGCAGTCCTAGCTCCTTGGGAGGCGGAGAGGAAGAATTCCTGGAACCTAGGAGTTGGAGGCTGCAGTGAGCTATGATCGCACCACTGCACTCCAGCCTGGGCTAAAAAAATTTTTTTTAAAAAGAACAGGTCTGGAAACACTGGTTTTGGAGTCCAGGAAACACTCAGGGCTCAGTCCTGCCCTCCTCTCCACGCTCCCACCTTGCTCCTAGACCTGCCACTTCTTCCTACTGCCTTCAATCCTATCTTCCTTTTGGTATCTCCCGCTCATCCTTCTGAGTTGTCACCTCCTCCAGGAGGCTCTCCTGGGAGATCTGGTTGCTCCTCTTCTCCAACTAAAAAATCATCAAAATTAACCTTTATTGAGCCCTTACTATGTGACAGATTTGGGGCTAAACTCCATAATGTCAGCATTTTATGTGGTCCTTGAAAGGACACAGGAAGTAGCAGTACTGTACCATTTCACAGATGAGGAAACCTAGGCACTGAGGAACTGCGAGGCAGAACCCAGATCTCACAGGACCTCAGCCCTTCTGCTGCTTCCTGAGCACTGAGGGGCAGGCCCCCCAAGGGGTGTCACTCTCGATGCTGTGTCCCCACGGTGAGGTGTGGGGCCTGTCAGGAGAGGGCACTGAGAAGCAGGCTGAACCAGAGGCCCCAGGAGGCTGCGTCAGGGCTGCAGGCAGATGCAGTTCCATCTGCTCGGCTCGTCCTGGATTCCTATGCGCTGCTAGTCCCCAAAGCAGCCCCGATCCATCAGCACCTTGGGGATGGGGCAACAGAAGCAGGCCTCACAGAGAGGTACCATTTACTCAGTTGCATTTTTATTATTATTTTGAGAAGGAGTCTGGCTCTGTCACCAGGCTGGAGTGTAGTGGCTGATTTTCTCAGCTCACTGCAACCTCCACCTCCCAGGTTCAAGCAATTCTCTTGTCTCAGCCTCCCAGGTGGCGGGGGCTACAGGTGCACACCACCACTCCTGGCTAAGTTTTGTATTTTTAGTAGAGACGGGGTTTCACCATGTTGGCCAGGCTGCTCTTGAACTCCTGACCTTGTGATCCACCCACCTCGGCCTCCCAAAGTGCTGGGATCACAGGTGTGAGCCACCGTGCCTGGCCTGTTTACTCGGTTGCCTGGAGTTGACAGGACAGTCCTGAGTCCGGCAGGCGGCAGCTGTGGCCCCTGGGGTGAACAGGCAGAATGAGGTAGGTGGCGGGAGGGGCAGCTGCACAGTCTCCTGAGAGGCCCTGGGGTCTCTGCTGCAGCCCCTGCCTCGAGGCTTCAGGGTCTACCTGAAGGTGTGTTCCGAGGGGGGACGTTCCATCCTTGGAGGATCCAGAGGCCGCCACAGGCTGACACAGGGCTGCAGCACCATCACTGGCCACACCTCTCCCTGCCTGGTGTGGCATCCAACGGTCCCTGTTCTCCTGTGCTCAGCTTGGCACTGGTCAGCTGGGGAGGAGGAGGGGCTCGAGCTCTGAGGCAGGGGTGCTGCGCCTGTACACCAGGAACTGGATGGAGATCTGGGGGGCCGCTGTTAAGGCCAAGCTGAGCAGAGACTGGGTTGGACCTCCCCCTGGGGGCCTTCGATCCCTGGAGCTGCCTCCCTCACCCTCCCTCCTACCCCACGCTGCAGGTGGGAAGGGCCAGCCACGAACTCCCGGCCTCTGCCTTAGCTGTGCTCTCCACTCAGAACGCCTACCCAGCTCCTCAAGCCCCAGCCAAGCTCCCTGTCTCCAAGCCCGGCACCGCCTTCTCCTTCCCATGGGCAGCCTCCCTTGACCCCGGCCCGGGATCTTCTCGTCCTCTCACCCTGTGGCATCCTGGGTGCTCACCAGGTGGCTGGGCCATTTGGGGGCACAAGAGCCTAAACTTTCACTTCTCACTGCACCCAGCAGGGGACTTAGCAAATATCAAACAAAGGCCATGTTTACTTTCTCTCAGATGAGGCCCAAATAACGCTCTGTCCAGCCATTCAGCAAACACTTCCTGAGCCCTCACTGACCATGGGTCCTGTGGGGAGTGTTTCCAGATGCCTCGTCTTACACAATATCTCTGTGAGACGGCAGCTGTTGACTGAAGTGAAGACACACCAGCACAGAGAGGTTGATGGCATGCCACGTGCCCCACAGCTAGGAAGCAGGGGAGGAGCCCGGCCTTGAACTCAGGTTTGTCTGACCATCTCACATGTGTCTCCACACTCCAGCTCTCATCTGCACAGCCTGAAACACTCCTCTGCTGCCTTTTCCTGACTAACTTCTCCTTCTCTGTCAGGCCACAGGTTACGTGACACTTACAAAGGTCTCTGCTGCCCTCTAAGCAGGACAGCCCCTGGGGCTAGATGCTCTGGTCGTTTCTCTGCCGCTTGGTGCTGCTGCAACGAAGTCATTCTTTGATAACAGCATCGTGTCCGCTCTGCCTCCCCCTGGGCTGTGAGCAATGAGGCACTCATGGCTGTTCTTGCTCATTTATGGCTCCAGGATCTGGCTGGATGCCCGGAACACAGGAGGGGTGCACGACTGGATGAACGGATGGAGGGAGGGAGGGAGGGACAGGTGAACGGATGGAGGTGGGAGGCAGGGATGAAGGGAGGCATGGGTGGGTGGATGGATGGAGGAGGGAGGAATGGATGGATGAATGGATGAACAGATAACAGATGGAGAGATGGAGGCAGGGATGAAGGGAGGGAGGGGTGGATGGATGGATGGTTGGATGGAGGAGGGAGGAATGGATGGATGAATGGATGATGAACAGATGGAGGAGGGGAGGCAGGGAGGAAGGGAGGGATGGGTGGATGGATGGAGGGAAAGATGGATGGATAAATGGAGGAATGATGGATGAAGGATGGATGGATGAATGGAGGAGAGAGGAATGGATAGCTGGAGGGAGGGAGGAAGGCAGGGATAAAGGGAGGGATGGGTGGATGAATGGAGGGTGGATGGATGGATG
Source organism: Cacajao melanocephalus (assembly GCA_963573385.1). Lineage (NCBI taxonomy): Eukaryota > Metazoa > Chordata > Mammalia > Primates > Pitheciidae > Cacajao > Cacajao melanocephalus. The sequence continues at coordinate 20,827 of CAUYLG010060125.1, read as the reverse complement.
GATGGATGAATGATGAACAGATGGAGGAGGGGAGGCAGGGATGAAGGGAAGGATGGGTGGATAGATGCATAAGAGACGGATGAAGGGAGGGAGGGAGGGAGAGGGATGAGTGCTAAAGCTGAGTGCAGGCAGGAGCTTCCTTGCCCACACCCGGCACCTGCCTCACACGCCCTGAAGGATACGATGGTGTCGAGCAGCAGTACACCCAGGCTGCCCACAAGCCAGGGCAGGTGGTGCAGCAGGTAGCTGCCCTCGCTCTGGCCCTCCTCCGGGTTTTTGAGCAGCACACTCAGCCCATACAGCGTGTTTCCCAGCATCACCAGCGCGAACAGTGAGTAGGAGATCCCCTGGGTGGACTTCCGGAGGAACTGGGGCAGGAGGGCGTCGGGTCAGAGACCTCGAACAGGCCTCTTGTCACTCTGGATTCTAACTGTCCACATGTCCACCTGCCCCACCAGAGCACCTGCTCTGAGCTGATCTTTCACTGGGTGCCCAGTGTCTGACATGGGCCCGACACACAGAAGGGCCTCATCTGGCACTCCTCCCACTGACAGACGAGCCCTCCCAGGCCCTTGCCCAGGTCCACAGGAGACCGTGGTTGTGCCAGGCCTGCTGGCCCCATGCTACCCCAGCAGGCCTCCCCTCCCCAGCTCCCCAGCTTCTCCTCTCCCCTCGGGCCTCCAAGCTCAGCCCCTCACCTTCCCCTGACCTCTCACTTCCCCAAGACACACATGGGTCTCTTGGTAGCCTGGCCGGGAGTCCATATCACACCCGTTTTCCAGAAGCAGAAATGGAGGCTTGGAGACTGGATTAACTTGCCAAGCCCAGACTTTCTGAACCAAGGCACCTATGGTGTGCTACCCAGAGGGCCAGGGTAGCCAGGCCGGCACTCCTCCACTTGGCCCCACCCGGCCCCTGCTGGAGGCTCACGTTGGTGCGGATCTGAGGCAGCCGGGAGAGCAGGTACAACACACTGGAGACCGAGCCGATGACAAAGCCAATGATTTCCTGCCGAGTGAAGGGCTGTGGGGCAGAAGGGGGCACTTGGTGCCTCGTAGGGGCCAGAGGGGCAGAGAAATCCCTCCTCAGAGGGTGATCCCCCACCCCACTTAATGCCCACGAGGCTGCGGAGGGGAGAGCCCTGGGGATGAGCCAGCCACGCCCACGCCTCACCTTGTTGCCTGGCTCCACGGACAGGAGCGCCCGCCCCCGGAAGGTTTCCCTCGGGGCAGCCACGGGCCCAGTGGCGCTCAGCAGTGGTGTGGCGCACGCCGTCCCCAGGAGGAACAACAGCACAGAGTTGATGGGGGCAGACACTACACACGAGGCAGGAGGGAAGCTGAGGTTAGATGGCTGAGCGGCAGCAGATGGACTGGGGGCCGAGTCCTGGCCTTGCCTCTCAGAGGCTGTGTGACCTTGGGTAAGTGACCTAACTTCTCTGAGCTTTCATTCTTCATCTGTCAAATGGATACAACAGTACTCTTCTAGAGTCATAAAGGTAAAACGCTGAGGGCAGGGGAGTCAGGAGGGGGTTATACGAAGCAGAAATGCTGATGAGACACAACTCCCTCCCCAAGTGCCTCCCCGGGTCCGTATGGCCTCAGCTGACCTTGTCTCCCGCTCCTCCCGAAGGCTGGGGCAGAGGCAGCCTGTGTGACTTGTCCTTGCTTCCCCAGCTCCAAGCCCAGGGCCGGACACAGAGGAGGAGCTGGAGCTGGGTCTGCTGAATGAGGCCTTAGGTGAACGGAACCGGTCTGTGGTCGGGGCTGGGATTCGCTCACAGCCCTCAAGGCTCTATCCTGGCCAGTTAAGGCTCAGGCTCTTAGATAAGGCCCGAGGACGCCTTGCCGAGGTTAGGGTTACCACCCAGCCATGGGAAACCTGCTTCCTCCCATGCTCCAGGCGCCCTCACCCCAGCCCCTCAGGCTGCTGGCAGAGCATCAGAGAGCAGCCCCCACACTCACACAGAGAGGGGCGTTTCCTGAACTTGTAGTAAAAGTACAGCGTCAGCATCACCAGGTCTGCCAAGACGTAATACACCGCCGTGTAGGTCTGTAAGAGACGCAGGGGTCCCGGGCGTTGGTGCAGTCCCAGGATCTGGGACCACGCTCCAGCAGCCCTCTGCCACATCCCAGCTGGGTGACCCTGACCAAGTCATTTCACCTCTGTGCTTCTGTTTCCTTATCTGGCAAGGAGGAGCTCACAGTTCCCACCTGGCAGAATGACAGATCAGGTGGGCAAAGGTCCAGCAAAGGACCTACCCCAGCAAGTGGCATTGAACAGGTAGTCAGCGCTAGCAGTCAGGATGAAACAGGACCCCATGGCAAAGTGATGGCTCTGGTTTGGCCTGACACCAGTGCAGTTAGAGCTTTTTGGTCCCACTTGGGAAGACAATGCCTTCCTGACTAGGAGCCCCAGCTCTGCCTGTCCACAGGAGTGGGATGGCCTCTGGGCCTCCCACGAAAAAACTCCCTTTCTCCTCAAGGGGCCCACGCTCTGAAAGCTTAGTCAGCATTCTAGCACCCTGGAGGTGGAAGACCTGGCAATGTTCCTGTTAGGTGTGTTCATATTGCAGATGAGGAAACTGGGCCCAGAGAAGAGCAGTGACCTGCCCACAGTCACGGTTTGGCAGACAGAAGGCATGGAGCCCTCACAAGATGGAATGACGGGTCAGGGTCCTGGAGACCAGGCGGGGCAAAGAGGCTGGCATCTCCTCGGGCAACCCTGCAGGGTGAGGCAGGGTTAGGGTTAGTGCCACCTTCCCAGGGACTGGCCCACCTGCAGGGGCAGCTGGTCAGCAAGGAAGGAGCCGATGAGGTTGCAGGAGTCTCCGCCGATCCAGCCCAGGAGGAACCACAGGGACAGCGCCTGGTCCATGTTGCCCGTCTTGTAGGCTTTGATGAACTGGCTGTGGAAGAGCAGGGGACGCATGCTCAGGCCGCCTTACAGGGGACACTGCCCAGAGGAGACAACCACGGGAGGGTGAGGCCGAGATGGAGAGAAGGCGGCCTGGGGGCCCATCCTCCCCATGGGCAGGATCCTCGGGAGTCTTCTGAACCCTTTGGAGGATTCCCCTGGGGAATCCCTTCTAAGCTCTATGGCTGTGCATCTTTCCAGAGGAAGCCCAGCCTTACTCAGATTCTCCTTCACCACACCGTGGGGTCTCCAGTGGGGATCTGGGGCTTATGTAGGGTACTGAAGTTTTGTGTTGGGCCCTAAGGACCGCTGCAGAGAACCCTGGATCCCTTCTCCTATGGATGTGGGAAGGTGCTGGAAAGGGCCATGCAGGCCGAAGGCCTTGGCATGCCGGGTCTCCAGGAGCAGCTACAGCCAAGACAGGCAGAACCCCAGCCCAGTTCTCTTTAAAGAGCAACAGAAAAGGGCGGGGCTGAGGCACCTGGAGCTCCACTATCAGTCATGGGCTTTTGGTCCCCTGGCTGTTTTCCCAAAGGTCCCTGGTGCTGGGACCCTCTTAGGACTTCTGGCCAGATGCGGGTACGAGGCCAAAGCTGGCGGTGGCAATGACGCCCAGGGCAATTCTGAGCCCTCTGCATGTGTGCTGACTCATTCTGTCCTCAAGGCACCCGTGCTGTGCAGTCTACCACGATGACCTCCTCACTGGGCATGGAGGAAGTGCTGCCATATAGCTCAGATTCAACCCCTACCTGAGCCTCCACTCTTGCTCTTAACCACTATACATACTGCCATTTACCGTTCCCGTTTCTTTTTAACCACCTGCATGCATGAAGGAAAACAGACAAACAAAGAAACTAAATGTGGCCAGACATGGTGGCTCATACCTGCAATCCCAGCACTTTGGAAGGCTGAGGTGGGCAAATCATTTGAGGCCAGAAGTTCCAGACCAGCCTGGCCAACATGGTGAAACCCCATCTCTACTAAAAATACAAAAATCAGCCAGGCATGGTGGCACTCACCTGTAATCCCAGCTACTCAGGAGGCTAAGGGATGAGAATTGCTTGAACCCAGGAGGTGGAGGTTGCAGTGAGCCAAGATCACACCACTGCACTCCAGCCTGGGCAACAGAGGGAGATTGTCTCAAAAAAGAAAAGAAAAAGAAAGAAAGAAACTAACTAAATGGCAGCTCACCCCACCCATCATCCAAGTCAGAAACTAAGATATGGGCATTGGCTGGGGTCTTCCCAGGGCCAGGCCCTCCACCCGCCTCCCTCAATCTCCTAACCAAGCCTCCCTCCTTTCGGATCCATCCTCTCTTTCAGGAATCTTTCTAAAACCCCCATCTCAGCCAGGAGCAGTGGCTCATGCCTATAATCCCAACACTTGGGAGGCTGGGCATGGTACCTCACACTTGTAATCCCAGCACTTCAGGAGGCTGAGACAGGAGGTTCACTTGAGCCTAGAAGTTCAAGACCAGCCTGGGCAACACAGCAAGACACTCTCTCAACCAAAAACAAAACAAAACAAAAAACTAGCCAAGCCTGGTGGTGGGCAACTGTGGTCCCAGCTACTCAGGAGGTTGAGGTGGGAGGATCACTTGAGTCCAAGAGGTTGAGGCTACAGTGAGCTATGACTGCACCACTGCACTCCAGCCTGGATGACACAGTGAGATCCTGTTTAAAAAAAAAATCCAAAAAACTATCTTTAATAACAAATAAAAAACTAAACCCCCAGTGTCACCAAAAACTGCCAGAGCCTTCCAGTGCCCTTCGATAAGGACCCACATCCTCCGAGCGGGCCTTGCAAGGCCCCAGGCTCGCTGCCCCCAGATGGCTCTCCATTCCTCCCCGCTGTGGTCTCAGATGCCCCACCCACCCCTCCTCGGGCCCAGATGCCTCTGTGTCTCTTTCACATCTCAGGAAATGTCAGTTCCTCCTCTGAGCCTCCCCTGGCATGAGTTCCACTGGCATCTTCTCCTTCCTCCTTTGTAACACTTGATATCCCTGTCCCTCCCAGACTCACTCAAGTTTCTCGAGGACAGGGGAGTAGGATACCAGCACTGAGAAGGCCCTTAATCAAGGTTTATCTCATGGGCCTTAGAGTAAAGCTCCTCCTCAGATGGTATTACTCAGCTTGTCTTCATCAATTGCAGGAGAATGATTCTGTCCCACTCAGGAGAGACTCAGGCCTGGGGAAGGCCGGGGGACAGCCACCCTCCCTCCATCACTTAGGGCTCTCTCCCAGGCCTCCAATCCCCTCTCTGTTTAATCAACCTGCCCAGGCAGAAATGGGGAGCAGCAGCCAGCTCCTCAGATAGTCCTGGACAGGGAGCCCTCAGTCACGTATGCCTGTCCAGTCTGCCTGGTGAGGGGCTCTCCAATCCTCCCCATCATCGATGCTTGCTGGAGGCTTCCACAGCCTCCAACATGGCCCCCCTGCCTCTACTCTCACTCTGTCACTCTGGTCCTTCCTCCTCATCACTCCCAGATTATCTTTTCAAGGGTACCAGAATGGAAGCTCTGGAAAGGCAAGGACAGTGTCTGTTTGGCTTACTGGCACCCAACCCAACATGGCATCTGGAACAAGGGAATTCAGTAAAAAAAACATCAAGCCTCTGATAGGGTGCCTGGAGAAAGCAAGGGGGAAGGACACTCTTTTCAACACCTGGTGCTTGGACAACTGGATATCCACATGTGCAGTCACTCACACCTATAATCTCAGCACTTTTGGAGGCTGAGGTGGGTAGATCACCTGAGGTCAGGAGTTCGAGACCAGCCTGGCCAACATGGTGAAAACCCATCTTTACTAAAAATATAAAAAGCTGCTGGGCATGGTAACACATGCTTGTAATCTCAGCTACTCAGGAGGCTGAGGCAGGAGAATCACCTGAGGCCAAGAGGTGAAGGTTGCAGTGAGCTGAGATCGTACCACCGCACTCCAGCCTGAATAACAGGACAAGACTTTGTCTCCAAAAAAAAAAAAAAGGAGGTTGGACTCCTATTTCACATCATTTACAAACTATAACACAAAATGGATCAAACACCTAAATGCAAGAGTTACATCTATATAACTCTTAGAACGAGATGCTGGGCATGATAGCTCATGCTGCTAATCCCAACCCTTTGGAGGCCAATGCAGGAGGACTGCTTAAACCTAAGAGTTTGAGACCAGCCTGGACAATATAGTGAGACCCTGTCACTAAAAAAAAAAAAAAATTAATTAGCCAGGTGTGTTGGTGCACATCTGTGGTCTCAGCTACTCAAGAGGCTGAGATAGGAGGACCACTTGAGCTAAGAAGGTCAATATTAAAATGAGCTTTGTGATCACGCTACTGCATTCCAGCCTGGGGAACAGAGCAAGACCATGTCTCAAAAAGAGATAAGGGTAAATCTTTGTTATCTGCATTTGGCTATGGTTTCTTAGCTATGATACCAAAACCACAAGATACAAAGAGAAAAAATAGATAAACTGGACATCATCAAAATTTAAAACTTTTATGCTTCAAAGGACACCATCCAGAAAGTGAAAAGCATGCCAAGGTGGCTCAGGCCTGAAATCTCAGCACTTCGGGAGGCTGAAGCGAGTGGATCACCTGAGATCAGAAGTTCGAGACCAGCCTGGCTAACATGGTGAAACCTTGTTTCTACTAAAAATACAAAAATTAGCTGGGCGTGGTGGCAGGTGCCTGTGGTCCCAGCTTCTCAGGAGGCTCTGGAAGGAGAATTATTTGAACCCAGGAGGCAGAGGTTGCAGTGAGCTGAGACTGTGCCACTGCCCTCTAGCCTGGGCAACAGAGTGAGATTCAGTCTCAAAAAAAAAAAAAAAGGAAGCCAGGCTGGGCACAGTGGCTCATGCCTGTAATCTCAGCACTTTGGGAGGCCGAGGTGGGCGGGTCACGAGGTCAATAGATTGAGACCATCTTGGCCAACATGGTGAAAACCCATCTCAACATACAAAAATTAGCTGGGCATGGTGGTGCACACCTGTAGTCTCAGCTACCAGGGAGGCTGAGGCAGGAGAATCCCTTGAACCTGGGAGGCGGTGGCTGCAGTGAGCCGAGATCACACCACTGCACTCCAGCTGGCAACAGAGCAACACTCTGTCTCAAAAAAAAAAAAAAAAAGTGAAAAGACAACTCACAAAATATTTGCAAATCACATATCAGATGGCAATGTTATATCCAGTATATAGAAAGAACATTCACAAATCAATAATAAAAAGACAAATGATCCAGCTGGAAAGTAGACAAAGGATCTGAAGGGACCTTTCACCAGAGAAGGTACACAGATGGCTGGTAAGCACATGAAAACCTGTTCCACTTGATCATCCATCAGCACGAGGCACATCAAAAGCACAATGAGATACTACTTCACACCCACTGGGAGGGCTACAGTAACAAAAGACCGGCTGGCCAGGGACAGTGTCTTACCCCTGTAATCCCAGGATTGGGGGAGGCCAAGTTGGGCAAATCACCTGAGGTCTAGGGTTTGAGACTAGCCTGGCCAACATGGTGAAACCCTGTCTCTACTAAAAATACAAAAATTAGATAGGCATGGTGGTGCACACCTGTAATCCCAGCTTCTTGGGAGGCTAAGGCAGGAGAATCTCTTGAACCCAGGAGGCGGAGGTTGCAGTGAGCTGAGCTGAGACTGCGCCACTGCACTCCAGCCTGGGCAACAGAGTGAGACTCCATCTAAAGAAAAGACCAGGTGCAGTGGCTCACAACTGTAATCCCAGCACTTTGGGAGGCCGAGGCAGGCGGATCACCTGCCTGTCTCAGGAGTTTGAGACCAGCCTGGCCAACGTGGTAAAAGCCCCTCTCTACTAAAAATACAAAAATTAGCTGGAGGTGGACTTTTTTTTTTTTTTTTTTTTTGAGATGGAGTCTTGCTCTTGTCCCTCAGGCTGGAGTGTAGTGGTGTGATCTTGGCTCACTGCAGACTCCATCTCCCAGGTTAAAGTGATTCCCCCGCCTCAGCCTCCCAAGTAGCTGGGATTATAGGTGAGCGCCACCACGCCCAGCTAATTTTTGTATTTTTAGTAGAGACAGGGTTTCACCATGTTGGCCAGGCTGGTTGCAACCTCCTGACCTCAGACGATCCGACCACCTGGGCCTCCCAAAGTGCTGGGATTATAGGTGTGAGCCACTGCACCCAGGAAAAAAAAAACGAATGTGCACAGCAACATTAATAATAATAGCTGAAAAGTAGAAACAACCTAATGTCTGTCGTTGGTTCCAGATAACAAAATGTGGTATACACAGACTAAAACAGTGTTCAGCCACAAAAAGGGCTGAAGTACTGATGTATACCTGCTATGACACGGATGAGTCTTGAAGACATTATGTTAAGTGAAAGAAGCCAGTCGCAAAAGTCCAGTATGATTCCATTTATATAAATCATGAAATGTCCAGAATACGCAAATCAATAGAGACAGAAAGCAGACCAGTGGCTGCCAGGGACTGAGAGGTTTCAGGGGAAATGAAGGGATTGCTGATGGGGATGGTGTTCACTTGGGCTAACGAAAATGTGCTCAAATTAATTGTGGTGACAGCTACACAACTCTGTGGCTATACTAAAACCAATGACTTGTACATTGAGTGGGTTAATTGCATGTGATGTGAATTCCCTCCCAATAAAGTCTGTTAAAACAATGTCAAGCCCCTGATCAAACCCTTCTCTTTATCCCTCAGGATAAAGAGCATATTTCTTAACAGCAGAGAATGGCACTTAGACTATAGGGCCTTTGACGACTCCTGTGACCCCCGACACACTCTGTCCACCATAGAAACACAGCCGCCCTGCCCCCTTCTCTGTACAACTGCTGCTCCCTCTGTCTGAACTGCTCTTCCACACTCAGCTCCTGGCTCTCACCCCTCAATTCTGTCCCATCCTAGGCTTTTAGCCTAGATGCCAACACCTCCAGCTGCCTTCTTTTTTGTTTTTTATTTTTTAATTTTTTTTTTCTTGGTAGAGATTGGGTCTCACTATGTTGGCCAGGCTGGTCTCAAACTCCTGACCTCAAGTGACCCTCCTGCCTTGGCCCCCCAGAGTGCTGGGATTACAGGCGTGAGCCACTGTGCCTGGCCTCCAGGTCCTTTCTGACTGTAATCTTCTTCCGCCTCTGCAGATCGGGTGGGTGCCCCTCTTCTGTGCTTCACGTAATGAAATAATAGCAATGTCACCACTGACAGCTTTCAGGCTTGTGCACACATTGTGTAGAGGCCCTGAGTGGGCAGCTTTCCTTACACACCCTCATGCCATCCTCCTAGCAACCGTCTGAGCTGGGTAACAATATTTCCATTTCACAAGCAAGGAAACCGAGGCTCAGAGCAGTCCAGTGACACGCCCAGGTCAGGATGCTCTTGACCCCTGTGCAGCGTCCTCACTCCCTGATCACAGATGCGGCCACACAGTGTTATGTTCACTGCTGCTGTCTCCACCACCGGCCTGCCAAAGCCTTGAGGACAGAGGCTGTGTTTGATGCATTCCAGCCCTCCCACTCTCCCGCCCCATCTCTGACCAGCTGTATGACCTAAAGCAAATTACTTAACCTCTCCGGGTTTTGGATCCCTCATCTGTAAAATAGATGGATAGTAACTGTCCCTATTTCACAAGGTTGTGAGGATTAAATGAGGTAGAAATATAGCAAATACTTAGAAGCAAGCCAGGTATACAGTGGGCTCTCAATAAACTATTGCAAAAGTGATGACCTCGCTATCAGCACTGCCCAGCACAAGGCCTGCCCTGCAGTAGGGATCAGTACAGGTCCCTCCTGGTGGGTAGGAAGTGGAGGGAGCACACCCAGCCTCCAGTCTGGAGAGGCCCAGGGTCTGCCAGGCAACCTCTCTCTGAGCAGTAGCTGGAGCCATTCCCCCAACCCCACAGCCCTGCCCTGGTCCTGCCACCCAGACACTACTCACGGGAAGGTAGATGCAGCAAAGCAGAGAATGGAGATGAAGCCCAGGCCCACGCTGGCCCCATCCCAGCCGTCCTGGGCACATTCACCCAACACATCCCATATCCACTGGATGGAGCCATTGGGGCAGCTGGAGAAGTTGCGGGAGCTCAGTTTCTTCCAGACCATGGCTGTGGAGGAAGCGCCCCCGGGGCCGGGCACGGCTGCACAGGAGCGAGGACACTGGTGTTCTGAGGACGGCAAGGGTTCTACAGGGAGAGCGAGAGGACGCTTTCAGCACTGGAAGGTCCAGTTCCTATTCATGGTCATCCCAAACTAAGCTCATCCCAGCCTTATCACCTGGCGCCTGGCCCTGAACCAGAGAAGGGCAAAGACATAATCTTTACCCACCAGGACACAATCAGCCTACAGGTACACAGATCACAGCGCACACACACACCAACTGGACGTACAGGCAGCACACTGGATCTGCAGAAGGGACAAGTATATTCAAATCCCTGCTTCACCACCCGTTCATGCTAGAGTTTGGGCAAAGACTCAGCCCTTCTGTGCCTGAGCCCTCTCATCTGTAAACGGGGGTCATTACAGGGCTGCCTCCTGCAACCGGTTGTTGTGTGGGTTAAATGAGTTCATACAGAGCGTGGAGAACTGAGCCCTATGACTCCAGAACACAGGTTGTCCCTAATTTCTTGTGATTATTATAAATTACTCTGTAAGGATCTGCTGAGACCAGGCCCATCAAGTTCATTATCTAATTTAAAGTAGGTTGTACCCAGGAGCGATGGATGGCTGGCTCATGCCTGTAATCCCCACACTTTGGGAGGCCAAAGCAGGAGGACAGCTTGAGCCCACGAGACAGAGACCAGCCTGGGCAACGCAGTGATAACCCATGAAAGAAAGAAAGAAAAAGAAAAGAGAAAAGAAAAGAAAAGAAAAGACAGACAGAAAGACAGACAGAAAGACAGAAAGAAAGACAGAAAGACAGAAAGAAAGACAGATGAGAGAAAGAAAGAGAGAGAGAAAGAGAGAGAGAGAAAGAGAGAAAGAGAGAGAGAAAGAGAGAGAGAGAAAGAGAGAGAGAGAGAGAAAGAGAGAGAGAGAGAAAGTAAGAAAGAAAGAAAGGAAGGAAGGAAGAAAGAAAGAACACAAAAATTTAGCCAAGCATGGTGGTGTGATGGTGTGTGCCCGTCTGGTCTTAGCTACTCAGGAGGCTGAGGTGGGAGGATCACTTGAGCCCAGGAGGTAGAGACTATAGAGAGCCATGATCTCACCAATGCACTCCAGCCTGGATGACAGAGCAAGACCCTGTCTTGAAAACAACAACAGAAAATAAGGGCTGGGCACTGTGTCAGCACTCTGGGAGGCCGAGGTGGGAAAGATCACTTCAGCCCAGGAGTTCGAGAACAGCCTGAGTAACGCTGTCTCTACGAAAAATTCAAAAATTAGCCAGGTGTGGTAGCATATGCATGTGGTCCCGGCTGCTCCTCAGGAGGCTGAGGTGGGAGAATCCCTGGAGCCCAGGAGGTGGAGGTTGCAGAGCAAGCCACGATCATGCCACTGTACTCCAGCCTGGTGACAGAGCCACGGCCAGACCCTGTCTTAAAAGAAAAACCCGCACACGCACACAAACCATAACGCAGATTGCCCCACACAGATGAGGGAAGCAGAGAAGAGGAACAGGGGATCCCCGGGGTTGCTTGAGTGACAAGGACTCAAGTTTGAGACGCTGTAGCCTGTATCCTCCCAGGAGCTCACAGAGTGTGGGGGACACCTACCAGTAGGGAGTCCACAGCTGCCTCCCCACTGTCACACTGACAAAGCCAGAATATGGGTGATCACAGGGCTGGGCAGGGCAGGCCCCTCCCAGTACCCGAGCACCCTGGACAGTGAGTACAGCAGTCATTGCCTGCGTGACACCTTAGAGGAAGAACGGAAAGTGAGACTCGGCTCGGCCATCTACGTCAGTGATCATCACCACAGCTCGGATCAGCGAGCTCTTTGTCAGCCTGTGCCGAGCATCCTGCACGCATTCATAGGTTTCATCTTTACAGCAACTGTGAAGTGGGGACCACTGACATCCACAAGGAGCCTGAGCCAGAGTGCGGAAGTGATGTGCCAGGGCCACCCAGCCGGGAAGCTAAGGAGTCAAACCCAAGACTCAGACCTACACCCCTGCTCATGGCCACTTGCCACACCGCCTGCCTCAGGTGCGTCTGCCACAAGCGAGGCAGAAGCCTTCTGTGGCTCCCTAGCAAGCAGACAGAAAAAGAAAGAGGGAAGCCTCTGTGGTCTGGCATGACTGCCCAGCCAGAAAGTGGGCTTCCCCTCTTCTCCCTGTGCTCAGAGGGGATTTCCTCACCCAGGTGGGGGCTCTCTCCAGCTGTCTTCGTTCCCACTTGTGTCAGGAGGCCTGGGCTCCTCAGCTAGTCCCTGGCTGGCCCCACGGAACTGCTGAGGTCAGAGACCAGGGAGCACCAGGAGGGAGAGAAAGTGAGTCAGCACCTCCTCTCAGGAAGCTGTAGACCCTCGGCCCTAATGTGACTCGCTGTGGGCAGAGGCCCTGGAGCTGCAGATAAGGGCGCCTCAGGTCACTGTCGGCCCAGCTCACTGGACTATCTCCAAGGCCTGGCACAGGCAGGGAGGCTGAAAGCCTCTTCCTTTGTGTCTTCATGGCCCACCTGGAGGATCATCAGCACAGCTGATGTTGGAAGGTTTCACCTGATGCCCCGACTCTGAGACCTGGAAGGCCGCACCAAATTAGCATAGAGTCCAGGTGTGGCTGGGTGCGGTGGCTCACACCTGTAATCCCAGCACTTTGGGAGGCTGAGGCAGGTGGATCACTTGAGCTCAGGAGTTGGAGAACAGCTTGGCCAACATGGTGAAACCATCTCTCTATCAAAAATACAAAAATTAGCTGGGTGTAGTGGCATATGCCTGTAATTCCAGCTACTCGGGAGGCTGAGGCAGGAGAAGCACTTGAACCCAGGAGGTGCAGGTTGCAGTGAGTCAAGATTGCGCCACTGCGCTCCAGCCTGAGAAACAGCAAGAATCTGTCTCAAAAAGAAAAAGAAAACAAAACCAAAAAAACAAACAAACACACAAAAACCATATCGTCCAGGTGAGAATGCCAAAGGGATTTCAAATCAAGTCCTCATGTTCCCAGCCACCGCCCCTGACTGGGCTGAACCTCCCCACCCCCTTGCAGAATCTGAACACAAGGCTGCAGGTCATCCACTGCCATCTTCACCACTCCCCAGCAAGGGCGGGTATACTGTGCTCATTTTACAGGTGAGGCCGAGCGGCCTTGGAAGTGAGTTAACCTGCCTGAGCCCTCTTATAAAATGGGGCCAGTGACATTCACTCCTTGGAGCAGCTGTCCTGACTAAATACACATAAAGCTCTCAGCCCCGTGCCTGACAACGCATGGCAGCGACTGTTTTCAGGATGAGGGTCCAGCATCTCAACCACCCTGGGGCCTCTCTCTCATTTCCCCTTTTCTCCAGGTTAGGGAGGAAATGAAATGGATGCATCCCACTATGTGTATGTGTTGGGGGGTTGTCTTGAGGAAGGTACCTTGGTTTATGGATCCAGGATACTGGGTGGGTGGCCCCCTAACCTTGGACAGGACTCATGTGCAGCCTGGAGCTCAGGACACTCAGAGACACACCTGATCCCTGATCAGAAGGGCCTTGCTCTGAGGACCAACCTGCATAGTTCCTGTCACCCAGAAGACAAGCCTGGGCCCACTTCCTGTTCAAACAGCGCTGAGTAAATGGATGTTCAAGGTTGCAATGGAGCTTGACCTCATCTGTAGAGATGGCAAGAGCCCCAGAAGGGGTACCCTGGAATCACCCTTGGAGAGTGCACGTTAAAAATCTGGAGTGAGTGTACCTGGGCTGGGGCTTAGAGATTCTGGGTTTAAGAAGCCCTCCAGCGATTCTGGTCCATCTGCTGCACTTTGAAAAAGGGCGGCCTGGAGATGGCGTCTCCTGCTACACTCAACCTCCTCTCCTTGATCCCGAGCTGAGTCAGGGATGCTTTGGGCCCAGGACCAATGCCGATCATATGTCCACCTTTGTTTACAGGATCAAGTCCAAATTACCTGAGGCCAGGCCTTAAGTTACTCCAAGAACCGTCCTCCCAACCTTATCTCCTGCCTCCCAACCCACGTCTTCAGACATTTCAGGTCTCCAGGCATCTGTGCATGCTGTCTCTTCCTCTAGGAGTGTCCTGCTCCCCTGCAAGGGCCTGGTCATGAAGTAAGACTCACTTCTAAATTGCTCTTTCAAAGATGCCCTGTGAGAGGCAGCTAGACAAGACCTCCCACCTCATCCTCTCCCCTCGTCCACACACCTGAAGAATGCTACCACCGTCCTCGGCGACCAGTGTCCTTGAAACCAGTGTCTCCCCACTCTGGACTGTGCATTTCTTATTCTCTGGGTCTAAACACATGTAAAGGTTCAGCAAATGTTGAGAGAAAGAGAGAGAAGAGAGAGGACAGAGTGAAGAAGAGAGGAAACGGGAGTGAGGAAAGGAGAAAAGGGGGAAAGAGAGGTAAGAGGAAGGAAAGGAGAAAGGAAGAAAGAGGGAGAAAGCTGTGAGCTCAAAAAGCCCAGGGTTGACGAGAAAATCACTCTGGAACAGACCTGCCCAACGCCTACCAGTCTGGAACTCAAGTGACTGAGCCTCGCAGTTCTCATCTGAAAAGTGGGAGAATAATGCAACACCCACCTCCTAGGCTGACTGCAGAGTTAAATGATACAATCCAGGCCAAGCCATTACAAGGGTGCCTGGCACAGGCACTCGACACCAACAGCACAAAATGACTATTATTTGTTCTCACTGTAGCCCTTCCAGCATCCAGGCACACAGGCGCCTTCAGTAAGAGTTGATTAGATAAGACCCGGGACCCCGGCCCGGGACCCCGCACACTTCCAGACCCAGACTCTCCATGCACACGTTTGGAAACCTACCCTAGGCACGGCGTCGGAGGGGGCAGTGTGGGCTCTCGTCCCTGCACACCTGGGGAGAATGTGGAGGGAGGAGCGTCCTGTCTTGGGACTACCACCCACTCCAGGGCTCGGCGTCCTCGGCCACAGCTCTCTCCTGGTGATTCAGCCCGGTGCGGGCCGCCTGTTTGGAGGGATAATGACAAGGCAGCTGCTGGGGCCAGCGCCGCAAGGACCCTCTCCCGACCGACCCGGGAAAAACAAAGCCATCAGATGGCAGGGGGCCGGTCGGCCGCGACCAGGGTGTGAAAGGGGACCCGGCCCCCAACCCCTGGCCAGGCCAGCCCGAGAGACCGTGCTGGTCGCCCCTGAGGTGGGGGGCCACAGGGCTGCGAGCTCCCAAGGACCACCCAGTCCCGGCCCGGAGCCTCGCCTCAGGATGTCGCGCCACAAGGGGGGCGCAGGGCCGGAGGAGGGGGTGGAAGGACGTAGCAGGGAAGCCCAGGAGCCCCGACCCCCAGCCATGGTTTGCCACCTGCCCCCGGGCCGGCTCACCAAGTCCAGTTCCGCCGCCAGGGCCCGACTTCTGGGTCAGAGCCCGCCGGGTCAGCTGACCGCGCGCCACCGCCCCGCCCAGAAAACCACAGGCCCCGCCCCCACGCCGCGCGCCTAGCTGACCAGGTCGGGAGGCGCCCTTGGGGCCGCGTCTGGTGTCCCCGCCCCCCACCGCCTCCGCGCTCCGCCCCGGGCCTCCGGGCTCCAAACGCGCAGGCGCCGCGGCCATGCTGAGTACCGCGTCTCGCGCTGTTCCCCGCGCTCTTCCCCGCGCTGCTCTTCGCTGTGCGCGTCGCTCCCCGCCGCCCGAGTCCCGCGCGCTCGCCATGTCCCGGGCATCGGCACCGCGGGTCGCCACGGTGCTGGGCACCATGGAGATGGGGCGCCGCATGGACCCGCCTGCCAGCGCCGCGGCCGTGCGCGCCTTCCTGGAGCGCGGCCACACGGAGCTGGACACGGCCTTCATGTACAGCGACGGCCAGTCCGAGACTATCCTGGGCGGCCTGGGGCTTGGGCTGGGCGGCGGCGACTGCAGAGGTAACAGTGTCCCCTGATCCTCCGCCTGCACCGTGCAGAGCTGAGCCCGGTCGTCCACCGACCCACTAGGGCCCGGCCGCGTGTAGCGCCGAGGGCTTCGTCCTTCGCCCCACCCCTGTCCACTCCGCAGCTCTGGGAACCCCAGGACAACTAGACGGTGTTTTGCCCTGACTCCTTTCCCCCTCCCGCTCTCCTTCCCCTGGGAATTGCAGCGCGAGAGTCTACCCCCAGCCTGGTCTGGCCCATCGCTTCCCACCTCCATTGATACTCTGGCCTCCAAACCTACTAGGTGTCCATAACCGGTCCCCACCCAGGCTCTCTGCCTGTCCTCTATCCCTTCGTTGCCATCATCACCCATGCATTCCCTGGGCACCCTTTTCTCTTCCTAGCTTTTCCTTATCTCCTAGACTTTGCCCTGTTCAGCTGGCAGTACCTCTGGCTCTCTCAGGGAGAACTGTGGCGATGCCAGCATAGGCTGGCTGGGAGAGTAGGCTTGGTAGGGTGGAAGTGCAGACGGGTGAGGGGGTAGGGCCTTTCTGTCGATTCTGTGCCAGGAATTGACATGGGGCCATAGGAGAGAAAGTGACTCCAGCCCTCCACAGGGAACTCAGAGTCTAGTGGGGAAGATTGAAGTAATGATTGCTGGAGAGCCCAGAAAGAGTATTTTGGGAGCTGTAGGCCAGGGAGAGGTACTAGGGAGGCCTCAGCAAATGCTGGAGCTCGGCCTTAAAGGCTCAATAGTGGCTCACGCCTGTCATCCCAGCACTTTGGGAGGCCGAGGTAGACAGTTCACAAGGTCAGTCAAGACCATTCTGGCCAACATGGTGAAACCCCATCTGTACTAAAAATACAAAAATTAGCTGGGTGTGGTGGTGTGCGCCTGTAGTTCCAGCTACTCAGGAGGCTGAGGCAGAAGAGTTGCTTGAATCCGGGAGGCAGAGGTTGCAGTGAGCCGAGATCTTGCCACTGCACTCCAGCGTGGCTACAAAGTGAGACTCCATCTCAAAAAGAAAAAATAGCAGTTTGGAGAACAAGAGAAAGGGGTATTCGAGTCTGCGCAAAGACTTGGTTTGGAAAAGCAATGTGCGTGATGTGTGAAAGGAAGGCCAGTGGCCAGGTGTGGCTTGAGTGGAGGATGTAGGGGACTGTCCGTCATGAGCCTGGTGCCATTGATAGCCCTTAAGAGGGTGCCTGGCATGCAGTGAGGGCCCAGGAAATGTGGGCTGTTACTCTTTCCATGCTTCATCTACTCGACCATCTGGAGGCTCTTGCTTCCCCCACCCCAAGAGAGGTTCTCTCTGGGTCCTCCTTAGAGTCATAGCGCATGGTGGGTCAGGGGAAAAGAAGGCGAGTGTGAATCTCAGGCCCATGCTCTTTCTAGTTCACCTGGCTGCATGTTATTTATTATTATTATTATTTGAGACCGAGTCTTGCTCTGTCACCCAGGGTGGAGTGCAATGGCATGATCACGGCTCACAGCAACCCCTGCCTCCCAGATTCAATCAATTCTCCTGTCTCAGCCTCCTGAGTAACTGGGATTACAGGCGCACACCACCATGCCCAGCTAATTTTTGTATTTTTAGTAAAGATGAGGTTTCACCATATTGGCCAGGCTGGTCTCAAACTCCTGACCTCAAGTGATCCACTCACCTCAACCTCCCAAAGTGCTGGGATTACAGGTGTGAGCCACCCTACCTGGCCCAGCTGCGGTTCTTTTTTAGTTTTTATTTTTATAGAGACAGAGTCTTGCTACATTGCCCAGGATTATCTCAAACTCCTGGGCTCAAGTGATCCTTCCTACTCAGCCTCCCAAAGAACTGGGTTTACAGATGTGAGCTGCTACACCTGGACCAACAGCTAGGGTTCTTTATAGGGGAAAGAACAGTGCAAAATTAACTCATTTCCAAGCTGCTTGGATGCATAACACTGTTGTCATAGCGATGTATCTCCACGTGGTTGGATGTATGCTCATGCTCTGTGAGTCGGGAAGGGGAGGGGAGAATTATAATTACATTCTGCTCAGCTTGCCTTCTAAGCTCTCAAATTGATCTCTACTAGTGGGCCACATTCATATGCCTGAATCTCTTTCCTAAATTATTCCAGGCCTGCCCCCTTGACTTCTTCCTCTGTACTGCAGCCAAGCGTGAATACAGGTGACCAGTTCACACCCTGAAAAAACCTAGAATGATCAAGCTCAGATTCAGTGCGATGGTATTTAAGAACCTCTGGGATCAGGTCTCTCCCATCTCTTGTCCTGTGTCCCACTGCTCCTTGCTCTGGAATTGATGCTTTTATAACTTAGACTTGAAGGTTTGGAGCCTCACATACTGTTTTCTTGCCTGACTTCGCATGGGTTCCCATGCTCTGGAATGTACCTTCTGCTGTTCCTTGTTTGCTGGGACTCTGTTTGGGGGTGATCCCCTAGGGAAAGCCTTCCCTGGAGTCCCCAAGTTGGCCTCATGCATCTCATCTGGGCTCCTTGGCACTGTGGGTGTTTCCCTCCTATGCTTACCATGTTGTACCTTCCTCTAGACTGGGCTCCGGGATGGCAGAGAGCCGTTGTGTTCAGGTCATCTCTGCGCACTTAGTCTCCAGTGCAAGGCCTGGCACAGCCAGCAGTTTTGGTGACTAATGATAGTTATTCTAATAGGTGAACGTTGAGAACTTGCATATATGACATTGTTTAATCCCCAGGGCCCCCCAGTGAGGATAGTTTGATTATCACCCCATTTTATAAATCATGGAATTGAGGCCAAGGGAATATAAGTAATTTAGCCAGGGTTACATGGCTAGCAAATGGCTCTAATAGGTAACTTAATCATTCCATTCTCTCTCCAAGTGAAAATTGCCACCAAGGCCAACCCTTGGGATGGAAAATCACTAAAGCCTGAGAGTGTCCGCTCCCAGCTGGAGACGTCATTGAAGAGGCTGCAGTGTCCCCGAGTGGACCTCTTCTACCTCCATGCACCTGACCACGGCACCCCAGTGGAAGAGACGCTGCGCGCCTGCCACCAGCTGCACCAGGAGGTGAGGGGGCCCTCCAAGCTCCGAAGGTGGGCTCCTGCTCCTTTCTTTATCCTGATCCTACTCATGAGAGCAGAGGCACCAGGGTAATTCCAGGGTGGAGCAGAGAGCAGCTCCATTACCCAGGGTGGGGCCTCCCCTTCCTGGTCTCTTGGGCTGCACTGGGTTCTGACTGTGGCGTCACCTGTGCAGGGCAAGTTTGTGGAGCTTGGCCTCTCCAACTATGCCTCCTGGGAAGTGGCTGAGATCTGTACCCTCTGCAAGAGCAACGGCTGGATCCTGCCCACTGTGTACCAGGTGAGGGCCAGGTCTGCAGAGGCCACAATTTCCTGCTCATCCTGGGCTGTCTTTGCTCCTCTGACTGCCCCCCATGCCTCCCTGCTGGGAGCCTATAGGTGGCTCCCAGTTACCCTCAGGATGCCATTCAAGCTCCTCAGCCTGGCCACTGGGCATCTGCTTCCTTCCTGCCTGAGTGTGCACCTTGGTCCCTTTCTTCTCCACCTCCTTCCGTACTTCAGCCTGGGCACATTTCCCCTGCCCTCCTCTCTGAGAGAAGCACTCGGGCCTTACATAGATGTCTCTTCCTCTGGAAGCCTTTCTAGAAAGCCCCACATGAGTCTCCAGCCTCCAAACCTTATCTTCATACGTTCAGCGAGTACTTTTCAGCTCCTTCTGGGATCATACAACCTAACTTGATTGAAATTAACTGCCTTGTCAATTTTTTAAAACTTGAGTGTAACATCTCATGGAGGCAGGAGTTTTATGACACCTGCTTGTGGTTGTAACCATTGTCCAGCATGGAGTTCATACACCAGATACTTGTGGAAAGATATCATTCCACTTCAGTTTTCTATCCTTCGGCCCAACACCCTCTCTCCAACCCTTCCTAGCAGTAGGGATGTTAGAATATTGCTGAAGTCCTGGGCTCGTGTTGGTTTAGAGTTTTAAAAGGGGAAGGCTACAGTTCCTTTTCTTGACATGTCCACCCTCTCCCCGGGGTCCCTCTCCCTGCAGGGCATGTACAACGCCACCACCCGGCAGGTGGAACCGGAGCTCTTCCCCTGCCTCAGGCACTTTGGACTGAGGTTCTATGCCTACAACCCTCTGGCTGGTACGTGGAGCATTCCTGGCCCTGTCTCAGCCTATTCCTGACCCACTGATGCCCAGCCCAGGATTTAGGAAGCCGGGAGGGTTTGACAAGAGGCTGGGCTGTGTCCTTCACCCCTCCTGGGTCCCTGCCTCTCTCCTAGTCCAGAGCTCTGAGGGACATGGCAGCTTCTGGGGCACTCTGGGCCCAGGAGCTGATTGCTACCTTTCCACAGGGGGCCTGCTGACTGGCAAGTACAAATATGAGGACAAGGATGGGAAACAGCCTGTGGGCCGCTTCTTTGGGAATAGCTGGGCTGAGACCTACAGGAATCGGTGAGCCGGGGGTGGGCTTGGTGAGGATGGCTGGTGTGGGGTCAGCTTCATGTGGAATGAAGTCCTGGGCTGCTCCTGGGGTAAGACCTTCCCTTGCTGTTTGCATCTCCTCCCCCGCATTCCTTCAGGAATTCCCAATCCTCGGTGGGTTTTCTTGTTGTCTTGGGACCTCCAGGAGGAAATGAGGATCCCTGGATGTTGGGGCTTTGAAATCATAGCTCTTTCCTGAGCAGTCACCTGCTGAAAAGGAGGGAGCGATCCCAGGATGGGCCAGGCATGGTGGCCCACACCTGCAATCCCAGCACTTTGGGACACCGAAGTGGGAGGATTGCTTGAGTTCATGAGTTCTTTTTTTTTTTTTTTTTTTTTTTTTTTTTTTGTGATGGGGTCTTTCTCTGTTGCCCAGGCTGGAGTTTGGTGGCATGATTTAAAATCACTGCAAACTCACGCACGCCCGGGTTAAAGTAAAGTGATTCTTAAGCCTCAGCGGTCCGAGTAGGGTAGAA
>CAUYLG010060122.1:0-11784 GCA_963573385.1 Cacajao melanocephalus | reverse complement strand
TGTGATTTCTGCACATTGATTTTGTATCCTGAGACTCTGCTGAAGTTGCTTATCAGTTTAAGAAGATTTTGGGCTGAGACGATGGAGTCTTCAAAATATACAATTATGTCATCTGCAAATAAAGACAATTTGACTTCCTCTTTTCCTAATTGAATACCCTATATTTCTTTTGTTGTTTTGAATAATGATGCTATGAATGTTCATGTGTATCTTTTTGGATGCATTGCTTTCATTTCTCTTGAGTGTATTCTTTTTCAATACTTGTTATTATGTCTCTTTTACATTTTAACCATCCTATCATGTATGAAGTGATATCTCACAGTGGTTTTGATTTGCATTTCCTGTTAAATAATGATGTTGACTCTTTTCATGTATGATTGGCTATTTACATATTTTTTTTTGAGAAATTGCCTTTTTTTTTTTGAAAGATCGTTTTACTGGACATAAATTTCTTGATTGACAACTTTTTGTCTTTCAGTACCTTTAAAATGTTACCTCCCTGCCTTATGGCATTCATTGGTTTTGATGAGAATTCAGCTGTAAGCACCATTGGCATTCCATTATATCTGATCAGTCCTTTTTCTCTTAAGCTTTCAACATTTTTGCTTTGGTTTTGGCTTTAAACATTTTTACAGTAATGTGCTGTATGTGGATTTCTTTGCATCTATCTCACTTAGAATTCATTGAGCTTTTTGGATATGTAGAGTAATAATTTTTATGAAATTTGGGTACTCTTAGACCATGAAATCTTTGAATACTTTTTCTGCTCTTTTTTCTGTCTCCTCTCCTTATAGTATACCCACTACACTTATATCTGCACAGTTAATGGTGCCCCACATTTCTCATTATTTTTCTCTCTGTTCATGAGATAGCACAGTCTCTCTCAGTCTCTCTTCAAGTTTACTGATTTTTTTTCTTCTGCAAAAACCAATACCTGAAGGTACCAAATAGAGAACAAAAACAGATAGATACTGAGGGAAGTCAATGCTGGGCAGAAAAGGACAAAGATCAACTTCCATTTTGTAGTGTGGGTTTTTGCCATGTGGGGTAGCTAAAACTCTGATAGAAAATCCTAGTTTCACTAGCTTAAGAATCTGACAAAAAGATTTGTGTTTGGGGAACTAGATCCACTGGAAAGTGAAGAAGGAACTCCCAGAAAGGAGAAAACCAAAGAATGGGTCTCAAAGTCTAGGTACAAAATTTTCCCAGATCTCTGAGTGGTCCTTGAATGTGACTATTGGAGAAATACTCAAAGCAGATCAGTTAAAGTTAAGAATTGAAATAAAATTTCAGCTACACTCATCACAGTGGAGATACAGTGTTACAGTTTGATTCTATAAAAGTGAAATATATGCTTAAAAATCAATATTATTCAGAGGAACATTCAGATTCTGGAACTTCTATAACACATCATTCATAATGTTGAAGATGCAATCCAAAATTATACAACATTCAGGCTGGGCACAGTGACTCACGCCTGTAATCCTAGCATTTTGGGAGGCTGAGGCGGGTGGATCACCTGAAGTCAGGACTTTAAGACCAGCCTGGCCAACATGGTAAAATCTCATATATACAAAACTATAAAAATTAGTCAGGCATGATGGCAGGTTCCTGTAATCCCAGCTACTTGGGAGGCTGAGGCAGGAGAATTGCTTGAACCCAGGAGGCAGAGGTTGCAGTGAGCTAAGATTGTGCCATTGCACTCCAGCCTGAGCAACATGGCAAGACTTTGTCTGAAAAAAAATTATACAACATTCAACGAAGCAGGAAAACATGACCAATTCGTAAGAGAAAGATCAACAGAAAACAAGCTAGGATGACCCAAATGTTGGAATTAGCTAACAATTATCTTAAAGCATATATTAAAACGATACTCAGTGGTAAAAAGGAAAATATGCTCACAACTAATAAAAGATGGGAAATTTCAGCAGAAGAAAAGAGATTATTTTTTAAAAGCTCAAATAGAAATTCTAGAACTGAAAAACAAAACAGCTGAGCCAGGTGCAGTGGCTCATGCCTGTAATCCCAGTACTTTGGGAGGCTGAGGCAGGTGGATAACCTGAGGTCGAGAGTTCAAGACCAGCCCAACCAACATGGAGAAACCCCATCTCTACTAAAAATACAAAATTAGCCAGGCGTAAGGTACATGCCTGTAATCCCAGTTACTTAGGAGGCTGAGGCAGGCAAATCCCTTGAACCCGGGAGGTAGAGGTTGCAGTAGGCCGAGATCATACCATTGCACTCCAGCCTGGGCAACAAGAGTAAAACTCCATCTCAAAATAAAAAAAAAAAAAAAAAAAAGAAAGAAATCTGGAAAGATTACATATAATATAATATCCTTTGGCCAGGCCCTGTGGCTCACGCCTGTAATCCCAGCACTTTTGGAGGCCGAGGTGGGTGGATCACGAGGTCAGGAGTTCAAGACCAGCCTGATCAATATGGTGAAACCCTGTCTCTACTAAAAATACAATTAGCCAGGCGTGGTGGCACACGCCTGTAGTCCCAGCTACTCAGGAGGTTGAGGCAGGAGAATTGCTTGAATTTGGGAGGCCCGGGTTGCAGTGAGCCAAGATCTCGCCACTGCACTAAAGCCTGAGTGATAGAGCGAGACTCCATCTCAAAAAAACAAACTAACTAAAAGCTGAAATATAAAATTAACTTAAGAACAAAATGGAATGATGGAGGAAAGAAACAATGGACTTAAAAGTCAATAGAAATTATCTGATGTGAAGAACACAGAGAAAAAAATTTAATTAACAGAGCCTATGGATCTGTGTGACAATTTAAAATTGGAGACCTGAAAGAAGAGAGAATTGAGAGGGAAAAGCATGGCTCAAATTCCCTAAACTTGGCATGAAACATATAGTTACAAATTTACAATGCTTAGGAAGAAATAGAAAAAACACTCCTATTTACATCATAATCAAGCTATGGAAGAAAAATATTTAAAGGCAAAGAAAAATGACACATTGAATACAGGGAAACAACTAAAATGATGGCTACCTTCTCATAAGAAGCAAAAGAAGGGGAGTCACAGAAGACAGTGAAATAATATCTTTAAGGGAAAAGCTTGTCCTCTTGGAATTCAGCAAAAATATCTTTCATTATTGAAGGTGAAATAAAAGTCACAGATAAAGAAAAATAAGAGAATTTACAACCATCATATCTGCGGTAAAACAAAAAGAACAAACAACAAAACTGAAGTAAATTCTTCTAGTCTGAAAGGAAATAAGCCTTCCTATGTGCCAGGGCCTTCCTTAGGCACAGAAATACAAGTTTGAGTATAATGAGGTTCATCAGGGAGTTTATAGCTTATAGATGAAATGGAAACCAAACACTGTACTTCACAGCGGTACCAGCAGAGCAGAAATGCTTAGCCTCAATAACAATAGGAGACAAAAACCACACATTTATTTGGTAAAATCTCTCCCAAGAGGGCACACTTATAAGTGTCTGCATTTTGCCACTTACACAACTTCATCTTTGAACCCTTACGTAGGGTCAGATTACCTAACGACAGCTATAAGCCAAGAGAAAATTGGAGGAGGAAAGAATTAATAGATACCTGATACAGGATATAAGGGCTAAGCTTTGAATTTTTCTATCCTGACTCGACCCAGAGTATTTGGTTTCTATTGTTTTTCATTGAAAGAAGATAGGTCTTTCAACAAACCTAGCTTCTGTGGAATTACTGGAAAATAAGAGCTAGAGACTCGAAGCATTCACAATAGATACAGTTGAGTAGGTACATTGTTCAAGTCACACTGTAACTGCCCAATGGGTTCATTTTGCCTGCTGCTCAGATAGACTCGATTTATTAAGACAAATGAACTGCAATAGACAAAGAGTTTAATTCCTGCACAGCCAGCTAAATAGGGGACAGAAAATTCAGAAATTGGAGTTTTTTTAAGGGCAATTTGGCAGAAAGAGGGCCAGAGAATGAAGAGTGCTAATTAGTTGGGCTGGAGATGAAATCACAGGGGGTCAAAGTGGGTTCTTCTTGCCGGCTTCTGTTTCTGGACGGGATTAGACAACTGGTTTACCCAGATTACTGAGCTGGATGGCACCAGCTGGTGCATCAGAATTTTAGGGTCTGAAAAATATTTCAAGCACCAATCTTAGGTTTTATAATAGCGATGTCATCTCTAGGAGCAATTGGGGAGGTCTGGAATCATGTAGCCTCTGGCTGCATGACTCCTAAACTATAATTTCTTATCTTGTGGCCAATTTGTTAGTCTTATGAAGGCAGTCTGGTCCCTAAGAAAGAAGGGTATTCATTTCTGGAAAGAGCTGTTAACATCTTTGTTTCAAAGTTAAACTACAAAGTGAAGTCCTCCTAAAAGTTAGTTTGGCCTTTTTGCCCAGGAATGAACAAGGGCAGTTTGGAGGATGAAAATAAGATGGAGTCAGTTGGGTCAGATCTCTTTCACTGTCATAATTTTCTCACTGTTACAATTTTTGCAAAAAATTAAAATACCACAGTCAGGTCAACAAATACCACAGTTGCAAAAAAAAGAAAATACCACAGTCAATTTAAATACCACAGTCAGGTCAACAAATATTCTGAATATGGGAAAAAGGGACTTTTCAAATTAATTTTTAAAAGAGATTAACCCCAGAAGGTCTTGTACAGGGTGGAAAAGCAATAGGAAAATTATATACTGTGATGATTCTGTGAAACTACTGGGTCACAAATAAGTGTTTCCAGGCCAGGGCCTGGTGGCACCAGAATGAGCTCTTGGCAGTGGCCAGCTTCGTGTGTTGGATTCACATGTTGGTTTGCCCATGTGGTGGCATACCTGATCTTGGTGAGTGCTGAGGCTAGAAAGCCTGATCTCATGAGTGCTGAGGCTGGGAAGCCTGAGGCATTGGTGTCCCTGACCATCGCCTAGACGTTTCTTATGGCCCGCTAGAGACCAGTCCAATTCTCTGTCCCCTCCTTCCCTTGAACTCCCTAAGAAATTCATCTGCTCCTTCCAGGACTATACATACCACCAATTACAATAAGGTCCAGACGCTTGAAGAGCACCTATGCAAGCACAAGAGGAAGATACCATTCATTTGTGACTATGAAGGATGTGGCAAGACTTTCCTCAGGGTCTACCACCTGAGTCATAACATCCTGATTCACATGGAAGAAAAGGTGTTTATGCACTAGTGGCTGTGATTAAAAAATACAATACGAGATCAAACTTGAAGAAATATTTTGAACACAAAGATGAGATTCAGCAAACAACATGTATGCAATTTTGAAGGCTGTAAAAAGATCTTTAAGGAACAGCAGCTGAAAATCCATCAGTGCCAGCATACCAACGAACCCAGAAAGGATGTGGGAAACACTCCCTGACCCAACACACGAAAGTCCAGCAGGGCTAGATGTCAAAAGAGATGTTCGTTTGTGGCAAAAACATGGGTTGAACTTCTGAAATATGTGAGGAAAAAAAAAAAAACCCATATAGAGGAAATAACGTGAATATGCCACAAAAGTTTTAAACACGAAGATTATCTTAAGCAACATATGAAAATTCATGCTCCAGAGAGAAATATTTGCCAATGTCCAAGAGAAGGCTGTGGTAGAACCCACATGACTGTATGTAATCTACAGAGCCATATCCTCTCTTTTCATGAGGAAAGGTGCCCATTTGTGTGTAACAATCCTGGCTGGGGCAAAAGGTCTGCAATGAAAGTCTCACAGAGACATACTATTGTGACAAGAAGAAAATTTAACTCAAAGTAAAACCAACTCATGAAAAACGGAGTTCGGCAGGGTGCAGTGGCTCACACTTGTAATCCCAGCACTTCGGGAGGCTGAGGCAGGCAGATCACTTGAGGTCAGGAGTTTGAGACCAGCCTGGCCAACATGGTGAAACCCTATCTCTACTAAAAATACAAAAATTAGCCAGGCATGGTGGCATGCACCTGTACTCCCAGCCACTCGGGAGGCTGAAGCAGGAGAATCACTTGAACCCAGGAGGTAGAGGTTGCAGTGATTCTAGTCATGCCACTGCACTCCAGCCCAGATGACATAGTGAGACTCCATCTCAAAAAAAAAAGAAAAACAGAGTTTGGCCTCTGGTCTCAGTGGATATATCTCTCCTAAAAAGAAAGAAAAACAAGACTTACCTTTGCCTAAAAATGGAAAGACACTGAACTGTACTAGAGACATGGTGCAATAACTTACCCTCAACTAAATATCACATTACTTTGTTTAAAAGACTACAAACCAGTGAGCTTTCTTTCAGAAGCATCTTTTTCAATTAAAATCACTGATGCAGAACAACAATGTGTTTTCTATGTGCACTTGGTCAACAACTACACCTTTATTATGTCTCCTATGAGCTGGTACTGGGCACAGAGGATGCAAAAAAAAAAAAAACAGAAATAAAAATGAGGCACCATCAGGGATTTCCTCCAGGAGGCAGTGTCACTCTGGGAGGACACCAGCGACCAGGGATTATATTACCCCCTTCAATTCTATCTAGGTTGCTGGCCCTCAGAGAGGCATGACTGCTGAGGGCAGGAGCCTTTATAAAAGGGAACCCCTGACCTTTCAGCTGGATGCCTCTGTGCACCCCTCCAGGCCCACTCTCCACCTCCCACAACCCTGCTTTATTGCTGGGTTTCTAGAGGCTGACTTTGTAGGCTGCTCCACTGGGCAAACCTGCTCTCCGTCAAGGTGGTGGGATTTAGTGAGGTTTCACCAAGCTATGCTTCATGGCCAACCACCTCAGATTATTACAAAAAATATCTCTTCCTGTTTCATGTTAAATAAGGGCTTAGGGTAGGTGGCATATCTGTGGTGCTATGGCTCAGCTGCACATATGGGGACACCACAGGTATGTTCCACACATGTCTTCTTATCCAGGGACCTCTGCTAAAGGATCAGTTACCCTTGGGGCGTACACTGAGGTTAGAGCTTTTCTTTACTGAGCTTCCTCCTTACCAGAATTTTGTGGTTGGCAGATTCCATGTACTGAATCCTTAGCTGCTGCCTAACAATCCCTTCCTAGAGCTGTGTTCTCTGGACCCAGTCTCTGCTGCTCCTTGACTCTTGGCTACAGAAAGCAGCACTATTCTGGAGAGAAATGCAGCCCTGCCAATACTGTGATCCTAGTCTGGTGAGCCTGGTGTAGGACTTCTCTGACCTGTAATACTATACATTTGTACTGGTTTGAGCCATGAGGTTTGTGGTGATTTATTATGGAAGCAATAGAAAAGTAATAAGCCTTCTCTCCTGTTTTCAGGAAGTAGAGGAAATCTTGAGCCTTGAGAGGCACACGCCCAGGGTGATGAAAAGAACGCAACCATTGAGTGTGCCAAGTAGCTTAGCATCCACTTAAAAACAGCTCCTATCTAAACCACTCTTCCTGAGGTTGTAAATATTGCTCAAGGCTATTTATCTTAGAAATAAGGAAATCTGCGGACTCTATAAAACATCCCCTACACTGGGTAAAACTCATTGCTGAATCAATCAAACAATAAAGCCTTGTGTAAAAGGAAAAATAATGTGAGTTGGGGTAGCCCGAGTAGAAAATGCCTCTGCACAGGGGGTGGCATGGGGAAACTATACTAGTGGAAAGGAGTAGAGTGAGTTCCATGGTGGGGATGAAGTTGCTGAAAGTAATACCCTAACAACAGATGATCTGGAAGAAAAGGACCATATCTTACTGCAGAACCTGTACCAAAGTCAGACTACAAACCTTCGACTGTATCTTCTGCCACCTCATTTCTCACCAGGCTCAGTCCAGCAATACTCCAAGGAAGAATGCTTCTTTGGTGTAGCTCCACATATATCTTCTCTCCTGGCTTGTGATATGCACCTGTCAAAACTTTCTGGGAGTGGAAGACTGAAGGCTGTTTCTCTTAGAACATGCTGTTTCCCTTACAATTTTCTTAGATATAAACCAATGCAGGACATTCCTATTTACTGGTGGTTTTCAAATCTCTTCGGCAGAATCTTAGAATCTTGGGGCCTCCTGCAACTGGGATAGTTTAAGCAATAGAGACCTTCCCTTAACTTCTCCTTCAGCTATAGGAGCTCTGCATCTATATGTTGACATGTATGAATTCTGTGTTAAGATTTTATTTGATCCTCGCTTCAGCAGCACATATACTAAAATTGGAACAATACAGAGAAGACTAGCATGGCCCCTGCAAAAGGATGACATGCAAATTCGTGAAGCATTCCATATTTTTAACTCACATAAATCCGGGCACCTTTTCAACTGGCGACTGGAATGCCTGGGAGACACCTGTGCAACTGAAAAAAAAAGGGGAATGAAACAGAGAGCCAGGTGATCTGGCTTGGCAGTCCCACCCCCACAAAGACCAGCAATCTGAAACGCTCTGGATTGAGAGTTTCACAGCAAGCACAGCTGGACCCGGGATGGTCCACCTCTGTGGGGGAAGGGCATCTGCCATTACCAAGGCAGTCCACCACTACCGAGGCAGTCTGCCATTACTTAGGCAGACCACCATTACCAAGGTTGTTCTAACTATACCCCTATAAACAAAACTGCAAGGAAGTTCACACAGCAGCTGGGCAGAGCCCACAACAGTTCAGCAACATCTCTGCTGGCAGACTATGACTAGGCCACCTCCTCACTGGGCAGGGCATCTCTGAAAAAAGGCAGCAGCATGACAGAAACTTATAAATAAAGCCCCACATTCCTGGGACAGAGCACCTGAGAAAAAAAGGTGGTTATGAGTTCCACTGCAGCAGACTTAAATGTACATGCCCAGCAGCTCTGAATGGAACAATGGAGCTCACAGCTCAGCACTTGAGTGCCTTTAAAGGACAGACTGTCTCCTCAAGCAGCTCCACAACCCCTGTATATCCAAACAGTCACCTCATAAAGGAGAGCTCAGGCTGACATCTGGCAGGTATCCTTCTGAGACAAACATTGCAGAAGAAGAAACTGCCAGCAACCCTTACTGATCTGCAACCACTGCAGGTGATCCCCAGGCAAGCAGGGTCTGGAATGGACCTCCAGCAGTCCTACAGCAGAGGGGCCTGACTGTTAGAAGGAAAACTAAGAAACAGAAAGAAATAACTTCATCATCAACAAATAGGATGTCCACTCAGAGACCCCATCTGAAAGTCACCACCTACAAAGACCACAGGGAGATAAATCCACAAAGATGGAAAGAAACCAGCATAAAAAGATGAAAACACCCAAAACCAGATGCCTCTCCTCCTCCAAGGGATCACAAACCCTCACCAGCAAGGAAACAAGACTGGATGGAGAATGAGTCTGATGAACTGACAGAAACAGGCTTCAGAAGGTAGGTAATAAGAAACTTCTCTGAGCTAAAAGAACATGTTCCAACCCAATGCAAAGAAACTAAGAACCTTGAAAAAAGGTTTGACGAAATGCTAATGAGAATAAACAGCTTAGAGAGGAATATAAATGAATTGATGGAGCTGAAAAACACAACACGAGAACTTCGGAAAGCATACACAAGTTTCAATAGCCACATTGACCAACCAAAAGAAAGGATATCAGAGAATGAAGATCAACTCAATGAAATAAAATCAGAAGGCAAGATTAGAGAAAAAAGAATAAAAAGAAATGAACAAAGTCTCCAAGAAATATGGGATTCTGTGAAAAGACCCAATCTAATTTTGATAGGTGTACCTGAATGTGACAGAGAGAATGAATCCAAGCTGGAAAACATTCTTCAGGATATTATCCAAGAAAACATCCCCAACCTAGCAAGGCAGGCCAATATTCAAGTCCAGGAAATACAGAGAACACCACAAAGGTATTCCTTAAGAAGAGCAACCCTAAAGCACATAATCATCAGTTGAAATGAAGGAAAAAATGGTAAAGGCAGCCAGAGAGAAAGGTCAGGTTACCCACAAAGGGAAGCCCATCAGACTCACAGCAGATCTCTCAGCAGAAACCCTTCAAGCCAGAAGAGAGTGGGGACGAATATTCAACATCCTTAAAGAAAAGAATTTTCAACCTAGAATTTCATATCCAGCGAAACTGAGACTCATACACAAAGGAGAAATAAAATCCTTTATGGATAAGCAATTGCTCAGAGATTTCATCACCACCAGGCCTGCTTTATAAGAGCTCCTGAAAGAAGCACTAAATATGGAAAGGAAAAACCAGTACCAGCCACTCCAAAAACATACCAAATGGTAAAGAGCATCGACACAATGAAGAAACTGCATCAACTAACAGGCAAAACAACCAGCTAGCATTAAAATGGCAGGATCAAATTCACACATAACAATATTAACTTTAAATGTAAATGGGCTAAATACCCCAATCAAAAGACATAGACTGACAAATTGGATAAAAAGTCAAGACCCACTGGTGTGCTGTATCCAGGAAAACCATCTCACATGCAAGGATACATATAGGCTCAAAATAAAGGGATGGAGGAAGATTTACCAAGCAAATGGAGAGGAAAAAAAAGCAGGAGCTGCAATCTTAGTCTCTGATAAAATAGACTTTAAACCAACAAAGATCAAAAGAGACAAAGAAGGATATTACATAATGGTAAAAGGATCAATGCAACAAGAAGAGCTAATTCTCCTAAATATATATGCACCCAATAAAGGAGCACCCAGATACATAAAGCAAGTTCTTAACGACTGACAAAGAGACTTAGACTCCCACACAATAATAGTGGGAGACTTTAACACTCCACTGTCAATATTAGATAAATGAGACAGAAAATTAACAAGGATATCCAGGACTTGAACTCAGATCTGGACCAATCGGACCTAATAGACATCTACATAACTCTCCACCCCAAATCCACAGAATATACATTCTTCTCAGCACCACACCACATCTACTCTAAAACTGACCACATTATTGGAAGTAAATCACTCCTCAGCAAATGCAAAAGAATGGAAATCATAACAAACAGTCTCTCAGACCACAGTACAATCAAGTTAGAACTCAGAACTCAGAAACTAACTCAGAACCGCACAACTTCATGGAAACTGAACAACTGGCTCTTGAATGTTGACTGGATGAACAATACAATGAAGGCAGAAATAAAGATGTTCTTCAAAACCAACGAGAATGAAGACCCAACATACCAGATCTCTGGGATACGTTTAAAGCAGTCTCTAGAGGAAAATATACAGCAATAAATGCCCATATAAGAAGCAAGGAAAGTTCTAAAATTGACACCCTGTCATCAAAATTGAAAGAGCTAGAGGAGCAAGATCAAAAAAACTCAAAACCCAGAAGAAGACAAGAAATAACTAAGATCAGAGCAGAACTGAAGGAGATAGAGACATAAAAAACCCTTCAAAAAAATTAATAAATGCAGGAGGTGGTTTTTTGAAAAGATCAACAAAATAGACCACTAGCTAGATTAATAGAAAAGAAAAGAGAGAAGAATCAAACAGATGCAATAAAAACGATAAAGGGGATATCACCACAGATTCAAAAGAAATAAAAACCACCATCAGAGATTACTACAAACAACTCTATACACATAAACCAGTAAACCTAGAAGAAATGGATAAATTCTGGGACACTTGCATCCTCCCAAACCTAAACCAGGAAGAAGTCAAAACCCTGAATAGATCAATGACGAGGTCTGAAGTAGAGGCAGCATTTAATAGTCTACCAACCAAAAAAAAGCCCAGGTCCAAATGGGTTCACAGCCGAATTCTACCAGACATACAAAGAGGAGCTGGTACCAATCCTTCTGAAACTATTGCAAGCAATACAAAAAGAAGGAATTCTCCCCAACTCATTTTATGAGACCAACACATATCCTGATACCAAAACCTGACAGAGACACAAC